>JAUZND010030891.1:0-46819 GCA_034780555.1 Coelogynopora nodosa
TATAAAATTATAAAATTATAAAATTATAAAATTATAAAATTATAAAATTATAAAATTATAAAATTATAAAATTATAATTTTATATAAACTTTTCAATAGTCGTGAACATTTTGCATTTTTTATCGTGTATCTTTTGATTAGCATCGCATAGTGGTTTGAAAGATTTCTTGGCCTTTAAACTTTCTAAAGTTTCCGATAATATTTTTTCCAAGTGATCCCTAATGAGTCATTAGTAATGACAATATTATAATTTTATAATTTTTACACCATTTTTTACCTGTCTCGTTGTATTTTTTTCAAATTTTCAGGAGAATACGGATCATCCTCTTCAACATTGGCTTGTAAAGAGTTTAAATGATTATTCAAATTACATTTGGATTCACTCTTATTATCCCCACTTTTGTACGAATGTTGTAATTTTTGTGTTGATAAAATGACTTGATTTATATTATCATTGAGTGTGTCATCATCAGTGCTATTGTTTAAATTTAATAAAATGTGTTGAAGTATTTTAAGTTGATTGAGGCACGATTGGAAGGAAGCTTGAACAGCGATACAATTTTTATCTTGAGGTAGGGTAAAGTTATTAAGAATTTTCATTTTTGTTTATAGAAACCAGTTTTATTTTATTCTACAATAATTATTCTATAAACGATTTTTTTTATTTTTCTATTTTTGTTATCAAGGTGGTTAGTAATATAATAATTAATTAACTTAAACAATATAAAAAATTTATTTATACGATTCGTTCCATATCTCGGCTAAACATACTGAAGAATGAAACCTGAAAAAAACAATAATTGGAACTGTTATCGTTGATATTGTTTTAAAACTATATTCTTCGAAAATGGTGTGAAACTTCATCTCTTTATCAATTTCCTTCAATTCGAATGAATTTGTTACCCATAAACTGAAATTAGTCATAATCAAAAAGGACACTATACAAATTGCATGACTCTTCCTTTCCGTTTTATTCATTCTTCGATGAATCATGTCTGAAATATACAGTGTTTGTAGAGGTGCTTCTATTATTGCAGTCACGTTTCTTACTATCCATAAACATAAATTAATCAATCTAAAAGTTTCTAGTTGCGTCCAATCTATGGCATCTTCGGTTCTATATGACCCCAACAACATTATCGCATAATAAATAAAGAGGGCTATCAAAGCAAAGAATAATAAATGAGCATCTACTCTTTGAACTCTTTTATTGAAAGGAACATGATAGTAGTCCAATTTTCCACATTTGTAAAGACCCACAATTATACAAATGATGGATGTCACGTGTATCACAGACTGAACTATATAAAAAATGATACTATCATAGTGATCGTACTTTCCTCCATGATCAATAAATTCAATGTAAATGTAAAATGCGAGAGATATCAAAGTTAATATTAATATCATGGATCCACACACAAAACCAGGTATCGAATGTTTTAGTCGACGCTTAAATGTTGCTCTATTTTGATTATTCAAGTGTGTATTATTAGTGTCTAGATCACTATGTTTATCCTTCAACTTTGCTTGGACCAAAACTTTTTTCTCTCTGGTTATATAACTGTTTAAAAACATTTTGTATATTATAGAAACCATACACATGCTATATTCAATAGCAAAAGGGAATAGATATTTTGTAGCAATTTTTAACGTAGTGGCTTTCATATCCAGTCTTAATGGACCACATCCTTTATGTTCAGTGCTTTTTATTTTCATTTCCAGTTTATTTTCTTCAATGACATACATGATGGCAGTAGACATGTTGACGGCTAAAAAATGGCAGAAAAAGAAACGAATCATGTTTTTTCTTTTGCGATACAATGACTAAAAAAATATTAATAAATGTATAAGAATAAACTGAATGATTTGAATAATTTTATAATTTTTACTGAACTATGAAGACAGAAATAAAAGGTCTGCAGAATGATAAAAATTGAATGAATAATGACGACAAATAAATCAAAGAAAATGAATCGACATACAGTAATGGCCGAATTTTGAGATTCATCTTCCACAAACATTGTATAAATTTTTATTATGTCTAGGCAAATGATTCCAAGAGAAAATACTAAAGTAATTTAATAAAAAAATAATTTTGTTAAAATTTTTTTACCCACAGCCCCTCCTAATATATAATGATTTGACCCCTCCACGTTAAAATCCTTCGTACTCATGTTTATAATTGTGTTTTCGTCGACCTGAATATTGACATTTCCCTTTTCCTTGTAATGAGAAACAATCAAATATATGAGCATACAAATTGAAGTTGAAAAGATGAAAGTTTCGTAAATCTAAAATTAATAGTTTTTATTAATAGATGGGAAAAAAAACTAACCAACGCATCCAAAAAATGAGCGAGAAAGCTAAATTCTGATATGAGAGGATAGATGAAAGAGACACATACAATCAAAAGTGCGTACAAAACTGCTGCGTTTCTACCAATGTTGGATCTACAAAATAATCCATCAGGTTTATCCATTTTTAAAAAAATTTTACTCGCAACATCTGGATCGAAAATACAAATTTCTGACAATCTTCAATTTCATAACTAAAACTTTTAAAAACGTGCAGATGACAAATTATCAATATAATTATTTTCGTTGTCACATGAATCAAAAATTTGATTATAATTTATAAATTTTATAAAGTAGTTACTGTCAAGATTTATTTAATTATCAGTAGACCGTAATCTAGCGTTTCTATTTACTACTTTGATCCCCAGTTCTTGTGCCCTTTCAACTATCGATTTTCTTTTTAAACTAGAAACGTTAGAAGCTATTACAGCAGCATACTTTTTATTATTCATCATGAGTGGTTCAAGTTCCTAAAAAATTAATTAGAAAAAATAAAAAAAATATATTTTTATAATTTTATAAAAAACCTTAATGTTGTGAATCAAAAACTGCTTGAATCCGTCAGGGCAGATAAATTTCGTTCGTTTATCGGTTCCATATCCCACCTTGGGCATTTTGGGCATTCCTTTGAATCTCCTTCTCAATCTACTGTCGATTCCTCTTGGCTTTCTCCAGCTCGGCTTCACTCTCATAAAATTGGTACATTGGTACCTCTTGAATGTATGAGGGTGCTTCTTAATCTTTTTACTAGAATTTGTAGGCTTGATTGTAAACATTTTCAAATTATATCAATTCACGACTATATAGCGATATTATGTATGGTTTGGTTGCTATGTTACAACGAATAAAACTTTATTTGTGAATTAATAAAGTTTAAACTATCTATATCAATTTGACGTTTTATCAAATTTAATTTTTAATTTAAAAGTTAAATATTATTAATTATAATATAATTGGGAGGAATGGATTACACAATCACTGAAAAGTGTGATGAAGATGTTATTAAGGTTTTAATAAATTTTTTCCATTTAAAATGTCCTTGGAATAGAATGCAGAAAAGGAATATTTGGAATCGCCAGAAGATACAACTAAAATTTTTGGATATGCGTACAGTTTAATTAAAAGTAAATACAGAACCGACATTAAAAAAGGAATCGCTCTCTTCAAAGGTTGTTAAAGGATTTTAAATTTTTAAAATTTTTTACAGAATTATTCGAGTCTGGTGAAGATGACAATTCAAAAAGAGATTACCTTTACTACTCGTCCATGGGCCATTATTTCCTCAAAAACTATGAAATGGCTTTAAAACAACTGGATGGCATATTACAAGTAGAACCTACAAATACCCAAGTGAAAGATTTCAGAAATCATTTAATCAAAAAAATGGACCAAGGTTAAATATTTTTTAAAATTATAATTTTCAACAATTTAGATGGATTGATTGGTGTTGCTGCTTTAGGTGCAGCTGCTGCTTTTGGAATAACCAGTGTTGTGGCTGCGGCAGTTTTGTTCTTCACGAGGAAAAAATGAAAATTTTTTTATTCTATTATACGTTTTGTATTGTATTTATAAATAATTTTATTTAATTATTTAAAATATTTAATTTTTATTTTTTATTTATTGTCAACAAATGAAACAACTTTAAAGACAAAAAAGGGGACCATTTAATGCAGAGATGTCCAATTTATCATTTCTGGTTCCAAATACAGTAATTTATTATTTTTCATGCTCAAAATAAACATTAGTTTAAAAAAAATTTATAATGTTATTTTAAAAATTGGACATTAAATAATTTTAAAGATATCATGTTCCACCATTCGTACGAATCATCATCACTAGCTTAATACGACTCATGGTCCATATTTATTTGAAAATGTTTTTATATATACAAAATTTTAATTAAAAATAGGTCAAAAACGGCATATTTTACTATTAATTTAAATGAGCTTTAAACTTAATATATTATAGATTTTTATACTAACTAGCCCAAGAGAAATATAATGCCGTTGAGTTTGAGACACTAGCGGTTATCATTAAAAAAATATTGAAATCAGTATTCTTGTGGTCAGTTTAAAATGACTTAAATGAGGTTAATTACTAATTTTTTTTGGTATATGCATTATACATATGCGTATACTCGTAATATATATTAGTAGGTACTATGTTTTGTTACTATGGTATCTATTTATATCCGCTACTGACTTTTATCCAATGTAAAATTATTTTGTATTTGTACCCCTTTTTGTTAAATCCCTATAAATTTTCTCTTACTCTACCAATCGTTCTAAAAATAAGTATTCTTAATGTTCATATAATTATTAAATTTGTAAAATTTTATATTTTCCCCGTTTGGTGTATAAGTAATCTCGCCCATAAATATGTAACCTTCCAAGGGTAAATCGTTTCGAACGATTCGAATCGCTGCATAAAGTTTATTTGCCTAGTTACTAAGAATTTTATCTAAAAATATATTTACATAAAAATGAGCGTTGAACAATTATCTCAAATTGCCAACAAGTTGCGAATTTGGTCCATCAAGGCTACATGTGCCTCCTCATCCGGGTAACAAAAGTTAAATTCTTTAAAATTTTTGAATTTAGACATCCTACGTCTTGCTGTTCCATGGCAGAAATAATGTCGACGTTGTTCTTCAAGGTTATGAAGTATGATCCTAAGAATCCAAAACATCCATGCAATGATCGATTTGTTTTATCCAAGGTTTTGAATCTATCAAGAATTGTTTCTAAAATTGTATAATTTTCATAGGGACACGCAGCTCCGATACTTTATGCAGCCTGGGCCGAAGCCGGTCTGTTTTCACATTCTGAATTATTAAAGTTGAGGCAATTTGGCCACGAATTGGAAGGTCATCCCACACCGGTTATTTTTAATTTCAGACTATATTGATCATATTTTATGATAAATTTAATATTTAAAGGAGAAATACATTGTTTAGAAATCCAGTTTTGTGGATGTCGCGACAGGATCTTTAGGTCAGGGAATTAGCTTTGCATGTGGCATGGCTTATGCAGGTCAACATGTCGACAAAGCAAAGTAATCAAGGCGTGTATTTATTATAAATATTTCTATTACTTTAGATATCGAACATATGTTGTAATAGGAGATGGAGAATCCGCTGAAGGGAGTGTGTGGGAAGCCATTTCATTTGCTGGAACTAAAAAGCTGAGCAATATAGTGTTTATATTCGACATTAATAGACTTGGTCAAAGCGATCCTACTAGTTTACAGCACAGCATGATTGATTATTCTAAAAGGATCGAGTCATTCGGGTATGAAATTTTTATAATAAAAATATAATGTTAAATAATTTAGTGTTCACACAATTGTCGTTGATGGTCATGATGTATCTCAACTCGTTGCGGCTTTTGAAGAAGCCAGTTGTTGTGGAAAGCCTGTTGCTATTTTAGCCAAAACGTTTAAAGGCAAAGGAATAATGGGCATTGAAGATCAAATGAATTGGCATGGAAAGCCGATACCAAAAGACGTTGCTGAAAAAACAATTAAAGATTTGGAAGGGAAATGTGACATTAATGGCGACTATACGAGTTTGATACCGAAACCACAATGTCCAAAATGCCCAACGCTGCCGAATTTGAATGATTTAAAATTGGTGTGTGACTTTAAAAAAGGTTTTATTATATATTAAATTACTGGGCAAACATTTGTTTTATTTTTTTAATTTAGGTGAAATGCTATCTACGCGACAGGTTTATGGAAATGCTCTTGTTCAGCTCAGAGAAAAGGCCACAAATCTCATGGCCTTTGATGCTGATACGAAAAATTCTACATTTTCCATAACTCTCAAAGAAAAGTATCCAGAAAATTTTTGTGAATGTTTTATAGCTGAACAAAATATGGTGGGTGTTGGAGTTGGAGCAGCTTGTAGATCCAGGTGTATTTCTTTCGTAAGTACATTTGCCGTGTTTTTTACAAGATGTTTTGATCACATACGAATGGCTGCTATATCGCGCACAAATGCTAATTTTGTTGGATCTCATTGTGGTATTTCAATAGGTGAACAAATTATATTTTATTGTAATTATCTAATATATTTTTATTTAGGAGAAGATGGTCCTTCGCAGATGGGACTTGAAGACATTGCCATGTTTAGAACTATTCCTAATTGTGTTGTATTTTATCCGTCAGATGCCGTTTCAATGTATGGCTCAATGTCCTTGGCTGCCAAAAAGGACTCAATGTGCTTTATCAGAACAAGTAGACCCCAGTTCCCAGTCATTTATCCGGCCGACAAGGAGTTTTTTATTGGTAAAGCCAACATTATAAATTGCTGTGACGTAAAAGACTCTAGATGTCTTTTGATCGGTGCAGGTATAACACTTCACGAATCATTAAAGGCGTGTAAACTACTCAAACAAGAAGGAATAGACGTGTATGTGATGGATCTTTTTACCATAGAGCCATTGGACAAGAATACGATAAAGGAGTATGCAAATAAAAGTGGTGGTAATATAATTGTTACGGAGGATCATTACTATCAAGGAGGTATTGGAGAAGCCGTGAGTGGAGCATTTGCATCTGACAAAAACATTGCAGTGTATCAATTGGCTGTTTCAGGAATACAAATGAGTGGCAAGTGCGACCAACTTATGCAGCACTTTAAAATTGATTCTCAGTCGATTATGAGCAAAGTAAAGGAGGTGGTTTAATAAAATTACAGTACTGTTCTATATACAATTTTTGCAATCTTTATTTTGTTATTTGAGTATACTGAAACTAGAAAGAGGTTTGTAAAACTATACTTTTTAGTTATTCTAGGGTACTCTACTGTACCTGACACGCTAATGACATAATATGATCTATCAGACTCGGAACCTAAACGTATTATTGATAATTCTATCGATTGAAATGTTACTTAAATATGTTGGGTGGGCATCCATGTTTAGAATTGAATGTTTCATTCTAGGTATAGTATTCATAAATTTAATAATTGTGTCTGCTGTTTCAATAATTCGTCCATTCCATACAAGTTGGCAGTTTTCTTCGTACATGCTTTTCATTTTATCATTTCTCTGATTTTCTATGCTACTGTAAAACTCTCTTGTTAATTCGTCCCCAATTTTTTCAGCGCTCATGTGTAATTCTCCTCTCTTTTCCGCTTGCAAAATGTGCATTATTATTGGTTACACAATGTGTTTCCGTACACGTATAATGGAAAATTTTAAATTTATAACTGGATTAAAAATATCAATAGATAGTTTGATTTCAAATAGAACTCGTATTTATTAAATTGTAACCATGTATGGTCATGTTTATGAAAATTGGCGTAATTTTTCCAAATATTATCAAATATTTTCAAAAAAGTAAGCAGCTAAACAAAGTCTAAAATATAATGCCTATCCTGCCATTTCATACATTCTTATCTAGAGTCTACAGTTCAGACGGATACAGAATCGATGATTATTGTAAATTAATAATTTGTAATACTATACCTTACACTCAAAGTCTTAAAAATTCGTTGAAATTTAATGGATAATTTGAGTGAACAAATCCTTGTAAAAATTTTTAAATATTTAAAT
Source organism: Coelogynopora nodosa (assembly GCA_034780555.1). NCBI lineage: Eukaryota > Metazoa > Platyhelminthes > Proseriata > Coelogynoporidae > Coelogynopora > Coelogynopora nodosa. The sequence goes on from JAUZND010030891.1 coordinate 7,913, forward strand.
GTCAAGCAAATATTTTTGATAATTTGTACCTGTAAAAAGTGGAGAGATGTTATCAACAAGTCTGGTGTCTTGTATTCGAAAATATCGCTCTATAATATTGACATACCAGAAGGATCAAATCGAGACGTGGAAGGTAATTTAAAAAATTTAAAATTAAATTTTTCAATCTCTGCAATGCTTTGCAATGCATTGACAAGTGTTTTTTTTAATAAAAAATATTTTAGTTGGTAAAATTGGAATGGATAAAAACACGGGCATGCATTTGATATCAAACTTGGGATCACAATATTTAAAACATTTGGAGCTCTCTTCTAGTTTTATAAACAAATGGACAATAAACAAAATTGGACACAATTGTCCCAACTTGCATACTTTACTTATTGAATGTAGTAATACTTCAATGACATCTGATTATTCAAAATTGGGAAGTTTCACATTTAAACTTCGAAAATTGGTCATAATTTTACCTTTGGACACTATACCGATTGGTGTTTTTCTAAAAAAACTGCTACACAATTCTAGAAATTTGAATGTTTTTTCCATATATGGAAGTAATTATTTTTATAAAATTATACATTTTAAAAAAATGATAAATTTACAGGTGAAAATTTCAAAATTCACCAACCCTTAAAACAAATTGTGGACCAGATTGGAATTTTTCAAATACCCGTCAAACAATATCATAATATGGTTGTGGTAAATTTCTCAGCTATATTGACTGTAAATGACGTTCATATAAACTGTATAATTGATAATACTAAGAAACTGGAATGTTTAGTTTTGAGTCATTGTATTAATTTGCGAGGCCAATTTATGGTTAATTTATTTGTTAAATTGCCCAAATTGAAAGTGTTGAATCTATCTTTTTGTAGTAAATATAATTTTAATTTAAACCTTTTTTTATAATAATTATAATTATCTTTTAGGACTAAATTCAATACATTTTCAATCTCCTCAAGTTTGGAATCATCAAAATTTACAAGAATTGGATATGAGTGCCACAGGTCTAACACCGTGGACTCTGAGTAAAATAATTCAGAACGTAAAAAATGTTCAGCTGCTTTCTTTGGCGCATAATATCAGTGTTGTAAGTTTTTTTACGAAAAATTGTATAATAATTCGTATTATATGTAATTTTATTTTAAAGAATTTAAATCACAATTTCGAACACTTGAAACATGTGGATTTCAGCGATATTGATACATTGACCGACCAAGACATGCACCTTTTTCTGGATAATTATGGGTTTCAGTTGTATCAATTAATCCTCACTAAAGTTCACAAGTTGACCAATAATTTTTATCATCATTTTTCGAAATATCTATCAAACATTAGAATACTTCAGATTGGATCATCCTATTCCAATTATTATAAAATTGATTTAAAATTGGATATTATTAGAATCATTTCTGATATTACTGACAATTGTAGGTATTTGAAAATTTTGTCAATTTTGTGGGACAACAGAAACTTGAAAATGACCATTAAAAAGGAAAGTCAAATAAACAAGCACTTTGACCAAGTTGGGTATACAATATATTCCACCAATTATCCCGATTAATTGATTAATGATGAATAATTTGATCAAGTTTTTTATATAAAAATATATATAATAGAAATAGAAGAATTTAAAAAATATTAAGTTACTTTTTTTTGGCTAGTAATTTTTTAAGTAGGGTGGGTCATACAAGACTTTTTTTCGAAAATACAAATCCCTGGTGTCTATTTAACTGTGTATACTTATAAAAAAGTGTATTATAAAAAAAGTTTCAACAGGTATGAGTAATAAGGGCACGTAAAACCCTTTATTTTAAAGTTCATTTTTTCATGTTTTCGAGTCTGGATTATTTTTAGCCGTGCTCAAGGAAATGTATTTTTTTGTAATATTTTTTCAGTTATATCATCCGGGTGACTCAAGGGAAAAGGAATTTTTTGTTAAAAAACTTTTTTTCCTCTTCTTCTGTAATTATTTTTAAGCGTGTTCAATATACATACTGATGAAAATTATTTTTATCTCATTTCTTCAAGAAAATCACCATGGAGAATGTGAAAATTATTGATTGTCGTGTAAATTGTGTTTTTTTAATCGCATTGTATGATACAATCTATCAGCAATAATTATAATGAATGACTGAAAATCTGTTAATTTAAAATTTTGTAAAATAATCCGCCTTTTTTCTTGAAGAAATGAGATAATAATAATTTTCACCAGTAAAACAACCCACTTCAGAAGAAGAGAGGAAAAAAATTAAAAAAAAACCCTTTTCCTTGAGTCACCAGGCCCTGACAAGGGTGATATAACTGATAATTTATAAAAAAAATCTATTCCTTAGTACCTTGATCACGACTAAAAATAATCCATTCTCGAAAACGTGAAAAAATTAACTATAAATAAAGGTGTTTTACGTGCCCTTATTACTCATACAGTTGAAACTTTTTAAAATTTTTTATTATAATATACAGTTAATATACTACAGTTAAATAGACTCCAGGGCTGATTATTCCAAAAAAGTGATCCACCTTCTCAAAAGCTATAGAAAATAATTTAATATTTTTAATTTTAAAGTTAAATCAATTTTTCGGGATAATTTGTCCATTTTAAAAACTTTTTTATCTTAGAAACAGATGCCTAGATCTGACTGCCTTTTGTCTACAACCTAGCATTTACTTTGACATGGCGCTACAGTATTTTACCACCAGGGAATTTAATATTATCAAGTTGAACTACGCTTACAACGTTTCAATTCACAGAGAATCTTTATTTAACAAACAATTATTTGTTTAGACTTAATTATTAATACTCAATTAACAATATTGTTAACAATTTATTTTCAATAACAAATTTGCACAACAAACTTTATTATTTACATAAATTATAGATTTTTGTTTTCAATATTCAATTATATGTTTGAACACGAGTCATATATGACGTAATCAGTTAATTTGTAGTTGAAATTTGAAAATGAAGCAATTTTACTTGTCGCAAGAAAGACTCCAATCAAACGAAACTGTTGAAAATGACTCTAATGAAGTATTTGAGAAGAAAAGACAATGCCATATGCGAAATAGATCCGCAGATTATGCCAAGTATTATAGTAATAGAGGTGATGTAATATTCCCAAAATCAATAGACAAGAATTGTGAACAATTGTCAAAAACTGATGTAAAATATTCTTGTGAAAACAACAACTATTATAGATGTGGTTATGGTCCTCTCAGACCACAATTTCTGCAATATTTCAACAATGCCAACGTTTTGTTGTGTCTTTTATCAATGGTTTCAATGTGCCATGGTATGGTTATGAATGGGTTTATAAGTACTTCTGTTTCGACCATTCAAAAGTTTTACAATCTAAGTAGTGTCCAGATTGGCTTAATGTAATAAATTTATGTATATTTATTTATCTGTAAAAAAAATTTAGATCGGCTATATATGACACCATGATTATTATAGTTGTAATACCTGTGACATATTTTGCATCCAAAACAAATAAAATAAGGATAGTTGGTTTGTTTAAATAATAAAATATTTATTTTTATATTTTTTAGCCTTTTGTACAATCGCCTTTGGCTTCGGATCTTTATTGTTTGCTTTTCCGCATTTGTTAATGAAAGATGTAGATAATAGCAAGTTTAATAGCACAATATCAAGTGTGTGTAATATAACGAAATCAGGTAATTTTTTTACAATTTTTAAAATATTTTTTACAAGTCACACGTACATGTGACAAGGTTGATGAAAAGTATTCCTTTTCTTACATTAGTTACTCCATGTTTTTGGGTGGTAATGCCATTCATGGATTGGCGTCTTCTACATTTTATACTCTTCCAATTGTTATAATAGACGAAAATGTACATCCTAAATTATCTCCAGTTTATACAGGTATTTTAATTTTTAAAAGTGATATTTTTTATTTTATTTTTAAAATTATCTTTTTTATAGCAATATATTATTCATTTGCCGTTGTGGGTGCTGCTTTGGGATATGTAGTGGGCGGAATATTTTTGACGATAAACGAAGGTTGGTGGATAGGATTTGTCTTATCTTTTTGTTTTTGCATTCTAATAGGCTTTCCTCTGTCGGCATTTGGGAGATTTGTCCCGGGTATTTTTGTTTCATGTGTTTTATTTTCATTTATTTTTTGAAATTTAATTTTAGAACATCGCGAGATTGAAATTTTAAGAATGAAAAATAATATTGATACGCCAACTTCTGTTAGAAAAGTCTCAACTGAAAAAGAAAAACCCATGTTAAAAAATCAAGACAAGACTCCATCAGATTCGCAAGAAGACGTTGGTATAGATATGAACCTAATAAAAGACTTGAAATTTGAAGGATTTCGTCAGTTAATTTCGGCCTTGAAGCGAATTTTCAAAAATCGCGTTTTGATGTGTATAATACTGGCCAATACCATTGATTCATTTCTCATTATTGGACTAATTTTGTTTATTCCCAAGTATATAGAAACTCAATTTAATATTTCTCCGAGTAGTGCTTCTATTTATGCAGGCATTGCTGCTATACCTAGTGGGATAATTGGAACAGTGATAGGGGGCATTATTATACGTAATATGAAAATAACCAAAAGGATTTTATTTTCGGTCGTCTGTTTTGCAATTGCTATTCCCATAATGTTTGCATTTTATTTAAAGTGCGAGTCTATTAATGTGTCGGGCCTGAATACAGCATATATAGGAAGGTATATATTAATTTATATAAATTTAATATTTATATATTGTAATAATATTTGGTTGAATTTTAACTTATAAAAAGGAAATATTTGATAATATGTCACTTTCATCAAAATAAAACTTATTGTTAAAAAAATAATATTGATCATAGTTTGACATCTATTCTTCTTGATAAGATACAATTAGAGGTCTCAAACCATTTCATATTCATACAGTTTGTTTTTAAAATTAATCAAAAATTATGTAATTATTTATTTAGCAGAATTAGCTTCACTTTAAAAAAGTTACTAACAGGGATCACCACGAGAAGGTTTCTGCCAAGATCCCCACCAGCAGTGACTGTCACTGCCTCTCCCTATTTTTTCATAGCTCCAACTTAAAATCCTTAGATTTTAACAAGTTTTTTTTAACGACGACTTTAACTTCCTGAACTGGTATTCTTGACTGTATAACCGGGTTATTTTTTGAGAATTGTTCCAATCTTTCCTCTTTAGTTTGGGCCACATTTATATAGAGTTCCTTCCTTCTATTTATAATAGTGCCATCAATCAACTTTTCCGTATACATTATTTCGTATCCTTTAAGATCTTGAATGACATTATTTTTTTCTTTGAAGCACACAAACCCATACCCTCTTGATCTTTTATCTGCACTCCTTGACACTGTAAAATCAACGATAGTACCATATGATTGGAAAAAATCTTTAAACTCTTCATCAGTCCAGTCTTTGTTGAAGTTTTTAACGTAAAGATTGTACAACCCATGATTAATTTTTTTGGAAAATTCCTCCTTTTTTGTTGAGAATTTCTTTTTTTCAAAGTCCCACTTTACTTTCAACTTTATTCCGTTGAAATTTTCAGAATCCAATTTTTGTATACAATTTAATGCTAAAATAAATTTACAATTATATTAATGAAATTATCAATAAAATATTACCTGTTTCATGCGAGGGGAAATAAAGAAACGCATGATTTTGCATTCTTTTATTTTGTAATGGCTCTTTCATTTCATAAAAAAAGGGAAAAATTCTATGAGAGTGGATAAACTGTTTAAAATAGTCTACGGTACAATATTTATCAATATTTCCTATATATACTGTTGTATTCATCATGAAAATATTTTGATTTAAATTCAAGTCGTTGGCGTTTAAAATGTTAGGGAATGACGATTTCTGCAACACAACAATATACGTAAACACTACATGACAACGCCATAACAATACTTTAAAATGGACTTTACGTTAAGTATTTAGTAATTATGCCTTTAAGTCAAAGATCTTTCTATTATGATGGTGAAAATTAACATCTTGAGAAAGTCACACTGTCAGTGTCTCGCTACTGTGCACTGTTGGCTCTAAAATATTGCTGATTTAATTAATAATTAATGTCATCATTTGAACATTCCTTATACTAATTAAGTTAATAATTAAAGTTTCAAAAGTTTAATTTTGTTGAAATGAATGTATTGTGTCAAAATTTGAACTTATTTGTATATTTTGCATATTGTAAATCATGATTGAACCCGAGAATCTAGTTATTCTAATATATTATATTTTTTTCTTTTAGCAACATCACTAACAACCTCGAGGCCGAATGTAATAGAGATTGTGCCTGTGAAATTTCAACAATAAAGGATATTAACAACCATATGACTTGCGCCCTTTCGCCAGAAAATGAAAAAATTTACTTTATATCTCAATGTTATGCAGGATGTACGCAATTAGACAATGTAATATTATAAAAATAAATTTAATTTAATTTAAAAAAATATTTTTACTAGCAAAAGTCGTGCAAATGTTTCGACCCCTCGTGGACCATCCCACATCAATCAAATTGTAAAATTCCTGATTGCACTGTTGAATTGTCAATTTATGTTTTACTAATTGGAATTGGAATATTACTAACATTTGCATCTGCTTCATCTACCATTCAATCTCTACTACGAGTCGTGAAATTTAGAGATCGAAGTATTGCTACAGGCGTGGGTTGGCTCTTTGGTAGGATTTTCGGGACTCTCCCTGGTCCCATTCTATTTGGATATATAATTGATTCATCCTGTCTACTTCGAAAAGGAGAAAGCTGCGATACGAGTAAAGATTGGTCTTGTTTATTTTATGACCCTGATAAACTCATTAGAAATGCTACTATTCTAGGTGTAACATGTAAAACTCTATCTCTCTTGGCCATGTCACTGGCCGCGTATTTTAGCTTTAGAAAGTCAAGAAAATAATAAATGTTTAAATTATATTAAATTGTACATTATGCGATTCCGAGAGGTATATAAACCATTATGGACTCGAAAGCGTCGCTTTTTTCATAGTGAAAGACAATCAACCATATTGAAAAAATAAAAATGAATAATATAATTCCCATCCCAGAATATACAACATCTAAAATTATTATTAAAAAAAAATTATTTTTAAAATTATTTATGTACATCTTTTGTACAACTTTCGTTCTTCTCCATCAATATTGAAAGCATCTTTATAAAACCATACGATATTTGTCAACAATACAGCCGGCAGAAATAAAAGTCCCACTACAATGTTTTTTGAATAAAAAAATAAAAAGTAACTTTTTAACCTGACAAATAAATTAAGCAAACTTTTAGACTTTTGTTTACATCCATCGCTATTAATTGTATCACTGCAAAATGAACTTTTCTTTATTACGAAAATTACAAAAATTACAAAAATTACTATTATTATAATTATAATAATAGTACAATTGTAAATAAATATAACAATGCAATTTAGAACAATTGTAAATAATCCTAATTTAAGGGTCAAGTTTTGTCCATTAATACAATTTAAAATTCAAATTAAGTGGAATATTAATATTATATTATTATTTTCTTTTATTCAATATAAAATATTACAAAATTAATGGGCAATTAGTGTAATAATTGGACACATACTATTGTGAGTGAACAGAATAATTACGGCAATTAAAAAAATGTATCGATTATTTACATTTGAAATAATACAATTGATTTAACAAGGCATAATATATTGGACCAAATTATTATATAAAATAAAAAAATATATTAGATATATTAATTGAACTTTTTTCAAGATGAAATGTGACTTTTTAAATAATGTCTACAATATTACGCAGTGCTTTTGTATGAACAATTGTTTTAGTGGATGTGAAACTCGTAAAAAAATTAAAAAAATTAAAAAAATTAACAAAATAAAAATTGATTTTTTAATTTTTTAATTTTTTAATCATTTTTTAAGATATATCATGTGGAGATTCTCCTATATTTTCCGATTACAAACTAGATTCCATTGATAGCATTAGTGGTGAATGTAGTACAACCATTCTAACATATAAATGTCCTTCATGGGAAACTCCCAGATATTTTCAAGCCCAATGCAAAGCTGGCGAATGGATCTATCCTCCAGTATTATGCTATTGTAAGATAATTGAAATCTTTTTTTAATTTAAAAATTGATTTTAAATACAAATAGCCAGAATGGTGGATAATTTGCTCTTTATCATTTCTGTCATAATTCTTCTTGTTGTGGTGATTGTTATAATAGTCATTGATGTAATCAAGTTTATCCGTCGAAATAAAAAACGAAGGAGTTTGGAGAGTTTCAGAAAGAATGTTATTATTTATGGAATAAACCAGCAAATTGAGTCTTTAAAGTCCAAGTCTGCGAGTTTGCCTCAAAGTGCTATGCATAATGTGTCAATAAAAGGTATTAAAATTTATTATAAAAATTTTTTGAAAAATGCTTAAAAATTAATCAATTTTAGACGGTTCAATATATCCTCCTAGTATGATGAGCAAGGATATTTAATTTAATAAATTTTAATTATAACATTTATAATTTTTAATTTTTTTCCCCATAGAAATAATAATTACACTACATTATAAATTATTTTATTCATAACAACTATACATTTTACAAAATATTCAAATAGCATTACATTGTATGAAATATAATTTATAAATTATAATTATAAATATTATAATATTATCATTAATTATGACAGTCAAATATAGAAAAATATTAAAATGCATCTTTTTACTCGTTTTAATCCTAACCTTTACCGCATTGTATTATACTCATTTAAAAAATTTTCAAATTGACATTATCGATACTCGAAACATTTTAAAAAAAACAATGGACGCGCCCAAAACGTATCCAGGATATGGAGGAATTGCGTACATTGTCAAAATGAACAACTTGACAATGGAACAGCAATTACAATTTAAAGTAGACTATGAAAAACATCAATTTAATCATTACCTTAATCAAATGATTCCTCTTCAGAGATATTTGAATGATGGAAGAGATGAAAGGTTTTTAAATTTAAGTTTTAAATTTCTTTTAAAAACAATTATATTTTATAAAATAGTTGCAAAAAAATGACCTATCCACCTACAACATTAGACACTAGTGTAATTATAATATTTTACAATGAAGCATGGGGCACCCTTTTAAGGACTGTTCATTCTGTTATTGATACAACCAATGAAGAAATTTTGAAAGAAATTATATTGGTCGATGATGCTTCGGATTTTGAGGATTTAAAAGAACCCCTTGAGTTGTATATTAAAAATTTAAAAAACGTTAAAGTTGTGCGTCACAAAATACGAAAAGGGCTAATACAAGCAAGACTCACGGGAACCGAGATTGCACAAGGGAAAACATTGACCTTTTTGGACTCTCACTGTGAATGCTTGCCTAGTAAGATGAAAAATTTAAACATTTTTATTTTATTTTAAAAATTAGACTGGTTAGAACCTCTTCTCCTAAGAATAAGTCAAAACTGGACCAATGTAGTGACACCAGTTATCGATATAATTGACAAGGACACTTTTGCTTTCATGTCAACGTCTAATGGTAATGTTCAAGTCGGAGGATTTACGTGGAACCTTTTATTCAACTGGCACATTGTTCCTCCACGGGAAAAAAAGAGGAGAATCAAAGACACTGACCCTATAAGAAGCCCAACGATGGCAGGGGGTATTTTTACGATACATAAAGAGTTTTTCATCCATCTTGGAAAATATGATCCTGGTATGGATATTTGGGGAGGAGAAAATTTAGAATTGTCTTTTAAAGTAAAATTGATTTTTAAAAAAATAAAAACAGCCATAAAATGTATAAAAATTTCACAGTAGTTTCTAACGGAGTCAACAATGAAGCTGTTAAATTTTCAAAGCCGCTAGATTGGTATTTTGAAAGTTATGCGCAAAATAAGATTATTTTTTAAAAAAATATTTATCGTAAACATGTATATTAAAAAATAAAGTTATTCACCAATACTTGATGAATATTAAATTTTGTTTTGACTGTAAAGTACAAAATATCCACCTTGCGATTTTGAAAATTTAACAGTTGCATTGTTTGCCATTTTAAAATATACTGTGAAATTTTGAGTCAATTTGAGTTTTATTTAAAAAAATGTAAAACGTAAAAATCATAGATATGGATGTGTGGCGGCTCTCTTGAAACTCTTCCATGCTCCCAAATAGGTCATATATTTCGGGACAAATCTCCTTACAAGTGGAGAAGTGATAAAGACGTTTTAAAGATAAATTGCATGCGTTTAGCCGAAGTTTGGCTCGATGACTATAAACAATATTTTTACAGAGACATTAGCAAGGGATCTATTGATTATGGGGATGTATCAGACAGAAAAAAATTGAGAGAAAATTTACAATGCAAGTCTTTCAAATGGTATTTAGAAAACATATATCCTGAAATGAAGATACCTCCTAGTGTCGTAAAAAGCGGTTCAGTAATAAATAAATAAATTTATTTTAAAAAATAATTTAGCTAAAAAACCTCAATTCCAACATTTGTATAGACAGTTCTGCTGAAAAACATAGTAAAATTATAGCTTACACATGCCACAATATGGGGGGAAACCAGGTTTAAAAAATAAAATTTTTGTAAATTATAAATATATAGCGATGGTCATATACCGATATAATGGAACTGCGAAGATCCGACTTTTGTATAGATTACGACGGAATAAACCTCATAACTTTGGAATGCCATCTATCTGGTGGAAATCAAGAATGGTTGATGGAAAACAATAAAATTGTTCACCAACAATCGGGGAAATGTGTAGAATTTTCAATTTCTGAACACACCATATTCATGTCCACGTGTACCAATAGTAAATTTCAAAAATGGTTGTGGAACTAAATATAATAAACTTTATTTGTGTTGCGATATTATAATTATAATTGTAAAATTTAACTTTTAAATTTAAAACATGCAACGAGTCACTAGTACTTGTCTACTTCGAAATATAACAGGAAAGAAAGTACATTTAGTTTTTAGAAATTTTAGATATTTTAGTAAAATTTTAGAATTTAACCCACACTTTTGTTCAAAAAAGACACAGGTCAAATTTGCCTATAAATACCGTATTTCTGTTTGTTCCTACACAAGAAGCGTGGATAATTGAACGTTTTGGAAAATTTACCAGCATTTTGAAGCCTGTTTTTTTAGTTTTAATAATTTTTATTTTCTTTTTAAATATAGGGCCTCAATGTTATCTACCCCTTTATTGACAAGATCAAATATGTTCAAAATCTCAAAGAAATGGCCATTTCAATACCTCAACAGAGTGCCATTACAAAGGACAATGTTACTGTCAAGATTGACGGAGTTTTGTACGTCAAAGTTAGCGATGCCTATTTGGTAATAAAATAGAAATTTATTATAATTTTTTTTTATGATGTAAAAAAACTATCACGAAAAATATTTTTTTTAAAGTTTAGATTTTATGTGAATAGAACTGTTTTGAGAATTAGGAATAAACTAATTTTCAAACAGTTTTGTCTCACGTAAAAAATTAAAATTTCGTAATCCATCTATTGGAATTTATTATAATAAATAGGCATGTTATGGAGTTGATGATCCAGAATACGCTATAACTCAATTGGCTCAAACGACTATGAGATCAGAAATTGGTAAAATATCCTTGGATTCCCTTTTTAAGGAACGAGAATCGCTGAATTTCACTATAGTGGGTACCTTTTTTTATTAATCAATTTATAACATTTTTTATAGAGTCTATAAACAAGGCTTCAACATCATGGGGACTTGATTGCAAACGATATGAAATACGTTAACTTTTTTATAAATAGATAATTTAAAATAAAGAAATTTTGACCAATTTTTTTAGGTGATATTGATTTGCCACCAAAAGTACAAGAAGCAATGCAAACACAGGTTGAAGCAGAGAGGAAAAAAAGAGCAAATATTCTCGAATCCGAAGGTCTAAGAGATTCAGCTATTAATATAGCCAATGGAAAAAGACAGGCAGTTATTTTATCATCCGAGGCGTACAAAATAGAACAAGAAAACCGCGCTGAAGGAGAAGCCAGTGCTATTGTACAGACGGCTAAAGCAAAGGCGGAATCTATATTGAATATTGCCGCTTCTTTGGAAAATGGGGTATTTTAAAATATAAATTAAATTATTTTATTTTTTCATTTTAGAACGGGACATATGCCGCTTCTTTTGAAATTGCCAACAAATACATTTCCGCCTTTTCAAACCTAGCAAAAGAATCAACTACCGTTCTTCTTCCGTCAAATATTAATGATCTGGGAGGTGCCATAGCACAGGTAAAATAATATTAAAATATTATTAACCAAAAAATATTTTAATAATTTGTTTATTTTAGTCAATGGCCATTTATAAAAACATTTCAAAAGAAACGGTTAAAATGGAAGAGGGGGTTGCTAAAAAAGATCAAAAACGTGAAAATTCAAATTTCAAAAAAAATTTAAATTAAAGTTTATATTAAAATATTCATCGAATTTAATTTGTTTAGTTGTCTATGATTGGTTGCTTGTAAGTTTGTTTCCCCCATGAGAATGGTATATATCGGTATTTAATCATGTGCTAAAATAAGTTTTTTAAAAAAAAATTCTAAAATGTTAAAATGATACCATAATTTGACGCTTCATTGTGACGATAAACAAAAGACAGAAATAAATAAGTAGGATTGGCCAAAAAACAGGTATATCGAGGAATGAAAAAAATGTACATATAAAGCCAATCACGATAGCTGTAGTAGCACGCTTCCTAAATTTAAATTATTTTTAAAAAATATTAATTTTGTATTTTTTTATACCAGCAATTAAATTCATCTAATCGTCGAATAAACGGTTTAAATTCACCATCACTCGTATCTGTTGTAGGTAAAGTTGGACCATCTTCCTCTAAAAAAAAATTACAAATTTGTAACTTATTTGCAAATTATTACCATCATTGAGTGCTGGATCCATTTTTGGAGATAAAAATTGTAACAATAGGTTCAAGAGGTAGATTCCCAGAGTATATGCAACCACGTAATATCCATGAAAAATTAAAACTTTTATAAGAATCCACAAAGTCAGCAAAGAGGTAAATATCCATCTGTAAACGTGTTGGGTACTGGTTGAATCGATAAACCTTTCAAATTTCTAAAGAAAAACAATTAATTAATTAACTACTTACAAGTTTCAGGACAACATATTGATGATTGCCAAACGTACCATAATATATTGAGAACGAGGTTCGAAAAAATCGTCGTCGTTAATCTGCATGTCATCTTTGTATTCCATTATAAAATGAAGAAAAAAATAGTTTCAAAAGCGTTTTTAAAACGAGAAAATATAATTCTAGAATTTATAATTTTATAAAATAAATTTATAACGTGTTTATCTGTTACTATAAAAACATTAATAATCTACACAAAGTTTAGCAATAAAGTTGAATACAATAACACACACGTGTATTTTTAAAAATGGCTGAAAAACGACAAGCAATTGAAGACGGGGAAGATTATGGACAAATTCAAAAAAAGAGTAAAAAGAATGTGAAATTCGACATTGATCTAGTAAATATGAACGAAAAAAGAGACAATTCAATGGGTATTTTAAAATTATTAAAATTATTAAAATTATTAAAAATACTAATTTATTTATTATATTTTTTAGAAAAGGAAAAAATAGCGCTGGATCCTTCCATAATAAAAATGTATCGAATAGTTCGGGACGTTTTATGTACATATAAAAGTGGAAAATTACCTAAAGCCTTTAACGTTTTACCGCAATTGGGAAACTGGGAAGATGTTTATAAATATTATTGAACAAAATTAATTTTTTTAAGATTATTGGACTTACCAGGCCTGATAAATGGACTACCAATGGTCTATTGGCAGCTACAGTGTTATTTAATTCTTCGACGTCAGATTATACAGCTTTCAAGTGATTTTTAGATTTTTTTAATTGAAATTTTATTTTATAAATTTAATTTGTAGGTTCTATAGTACGATTCTTTTACCGCGACTTATGGACGATTTGAAGCAACACAAAAAATTAAATTTCCACATGTATTCGGTATTTAAATTATTTTAAAAATTAATCAAATTATCCTTTTTTAAAATTATTTTTAGGCTATACGAAAGGCAACTAGACGACCCATGATATTTTTTAAAGCCATTATTTTACCTCTCTGTGAAGTAATAATTTAAAAAATGTTTTTAATTTTTTTAGAGTGGAGAATGTACTTTGAGAGAAGCCGTTGTGTTTTCGAGTATTATCACAAAAACTTCAGTAATCTTTTAAAAACATGTAATTTTGTAAAATTTTAATTTTTAAGATACCGATGCTTCATTCTGCTGCAGCTTTGTTAAAAATTGCAGAAATGGACTACACGGGCGCATGTAGTATATTTATGAGGAGTTTGATTGATAAGCAATACGCTTTGCCGTATCGTGTTGTCGATGGAGTTGTGTATCATTTTGTCAAGTAAAAAATATTTTTTATTTTTTTGAAATTAAAAAATTTTTAGATTTTTTAACGATAAACGAAAGCTCCCTGTGTTGTGGCATCAATGTCTCTTGAGATTCGTTGAAATTTATAAAAATCACATAGCAATAGAACAAAGGGATTTATTATTCGACTTGATAAAAGTTCACAAGCATCACAAGATATCACCTGAAATCTTCGAAAGTTTGTCAAGTGGGACCTGTAGAGAAGTATAATACCAAATCAACAACGTGTATAATTATTAATTAATAAAATACTCGCAGATGTGTTTGTGTTGCGGGTTAATTACAAGATTGTTTTTGTATTAAAAAATATTTTGTCTGTCAGGTTGAATTAATTCCAAACAAAGATTTGAACAGCGGATCTCTGTGATTTTGCTTCGTCTGCAACTTTTGTTTTGACAATTATCGATACAGCCCAACTTTAATGGGGTTCTAACCTCGACTAACCTTTATATCTTGGAAACTGTATGAATCAACAAGAAACCTTTTATATCAATGTTTTTAATAATTATATTCATTTGTCTTTTAGTTTTTCATAAAAAGTTTGTTTTAATCACAACTTTTTATTTTTCGTAAAAATAACTTGATATTGAGAGGTTTTGGTGGCCTTTGTGAAAATTTCATACTGGCCTCCTAAATTTCTCAACATTCAGTTTTTTTAAATTAAAATTAGTTACCATCTCAGGATGTAATTTACCTAACTAAATAAACAAAATAAAACAGTTTAGAAAATGAAGGCTAATGTTGTAAATTTCATTAAAATTTATAAATATATATCATTTTTTAAATGTATATAGGACATTGATGAAGATACGGAATGGAACGACATTCTCAGGAAACACGGCATAATCCCTGAGAATACCAAAACGAAAGATGAAGAGGCTGTTACTGAATTGTTGGAACAAGCAATAATGGAAAAAATGAAACGTTTGTTTATTAATTTGTTTACAAGAAAACTTTCAATTTTAATCACATTTGATGATTTATTTCGTGAAATTTGACTTTTTATTCAAATATTTTCAATTTTAAACATATTTGATTATTTATTATATGAAATTAAGACTTTTTATTCAAACATTTTCAATTTTAACACTTTTAATCATTTATTTTGTGAAATTTATACTTTTTATTCAAATATTTTCAATTTTAGACACATTTGATGATTTATTTTTTAAATTTTGACCTTTTATACAAACATTTTCAATTTTATACACATGAAAATGTTATTCTAAATTGGACATTTTAGCAAAATCAATGAAAGACATGAACATGGAAGAATTGGATGATATAGAAGACGAAATTGACGAACAAGACGAAAAAATGTTTTTACAATACAGGTAATAAAAAATTCGTTAAAAAAACTTGAATTTATATTTTATTACAGAAAAAAAAGACTAGAAGAAATGAAAACTGAACGAATGAGACCTTTATTTGGAAGATTGTACGAAATAACAAAGGCCAATTACGTATCAGAAATAAACCAAGCTCCGAAAGGAGTTGATGTAGTAGTTCATATATACAACGGAAGGTGAATAATATTAACTGACAATAATAATATATTCTTTAAAAAAATAAAAATCATATAATTTTCTTAATAGCGTCAGAGCCTGCGATTCGTTCAACAAGTATATGAAAATTATGGCTACGAGATATCCCCACACAAAGGTACAAATTAAAAAATATTGTTTTATAATATAATTATATTTTAGTTTGTCATTGGAGATTCCAATGCTACAATAGAAAATTATCGTCTACAAAATTTACCCACATTATTCATCTACAAAGACTCTCAATTAAAACACCAAAGCATTGGTTTGTTGAATTGGCACAACAAAATCCCTTCCTTTAAAGATTTTGAGAAATACCTAGGAATGATGGAATGTATTAATATACAGAATAATGATTCAGATTGCAATTCAGATAGTGATTGATCAAGACACTTTATTTTATTTATTAAAATTTTAATTTTTCTCGTAAATCTTTTTGTGTACGTGTTGAGAATTGGAGTAAATTTAGAAATGCACTGTCATGATATTAGGTTGCGTTCCTTTGAAAGTGACGTTTTAGCAAACTGTTAAATATTCATGCCTGACTTGACATACTAACTAAATTAGCATTTATTTGAGTGTAAATAACATTAAATTTGCTTTTTGAATTTTGTATAAATTAACACATATATAATATATTATAGTAATAATTTTTATTCTTTTTAAAAAAATTGGCATTTCTCAAGTTGGTTTAAAATATATACATTTTAAAAACAAAGGAAGCATTTACCGGATTAATTGTAATATAATAATAAACATGCCGGTATTGTAATAATATCAATTGATCAATTTTTATACATTTTAAATTTTATGTAAAGTTTTTGCGTCTCCAACATAAATATATTATAAAATCTTGTCGAGCTTGCAAGATATTTAACCTTTTCAATTTATTGCAATAGCCATTAAATTTAAAACTATTCTGGATATTTATACCATGTTCAATAATTAATTATAATGGAGAGTGAATGATTTATAACCAGTAATTGGAAACTCTTTCAAAAGTAATTTTTATCTTGAAAAGTTTAACATGTGTAAATAGGATGCACGTGTCTAACTATTTGTATTTAGATTCGGTTTGGAAATTGTACAATAATGAAACAAGAAACTTGCAATGGAAAAATACCTCCAATATCTTTTGACGAGAAGAACAATTCTAAGATTGCTTTTGAATGCATCGATTCATTTACCATCTTGATCAGACAGGTAGTTTAATTAATAAAATGATTATAATGATAATAAATAAATAAAAAATCTAAAAAAAAAATTATTATTATAAAAAGTCTATTATAATTATAATTAGTTGCTTGCATCTGCACTGGGTGGAAGTTTTACAGTTGAAATGTTCACCACCTTTGTAAACTTGATTAAAATCCTAAAAACACACATCATTGATAATTACACTTGCCATGCTAAAGAAATATGCAACATTATGTACACATTATCGGACCTTTTTTCATATTTTGACATTTTAGAAGTACAGGGTTTATTAAAAATGCTTTTAAAAAGCTGTCAAGAATTGTACATGAAAAAATACCTATTTGCTAATAAACGAGAAAAAGTGTTTAAAGAACAAAATTATGAAGAAATTGCCATTGGCGTTTTTCATGATGACCATTCGTTAGATATGGACGACAGCGAGATTATACAAGAGTTTAGCAACATTTTGGTTCAAGAGCCAAATTATTATGATACTATCGACTCGGCGTACAAGACTCTAACCAGCCAATATAAAGAGTCTATTAATGAGTGTATATCTGTACCTCCACCACCTTGTATTGTTCCTCCTTCGATCCCAAACTGCCCTCCTCCACCTTGTAGTGCGCCTCCTACTACCACACGTGTTTTAAAAAATGAACATGAAGAAGAAATATATGCCCATCAAAATACTCCAACCTGTGCTACTTCTTTGCGTCGTATTCATTGGGACAAAATTAGCACTAAAGCTGTTATTAAAAAAAATAAAGAGGTAAATCTGTGGAATTCTTTACCACAAAGAAAACTAACTATTGATTTCGGAAATATCGACTTTTTATATTCGACGCTCAAAAAAAATAACAAAAACATTAAATATAATCGTTCAATGTCAATGGATGAAGGTAAAAGAGTCGAAGTATTTTCCTATACAAGAAAACTAATGGTAAAAAATCTGCTCAGAAAAGTTAACAACGACAGTCACGTGATTTTAAATAGTATTAAAATTCAAAATTTCGACATGTCTGATGAATCATTCTTACCTGCACTATATCACATTATTCCATCCGAAAGGGAACTACAAGTCATTACAGACATTACAAATTCCGTTAAACCGCCCATTTTGGACAAGGAAGAACAGTTCATCATGAACATGGTTGATATTGAGAATTACGAGCACATTATATCTTTGGCATATTATCAAAATTCATTTTCAATTTCCTATCAACAATTGACCAGTGAAATGCAAAAGGTGGATTTAGCCATCGATAAAATTATAAATTCTTTAAAACTAAAGCAGCTTTTAAATGTCGTGTTGACGGTGGGGAATTATATAAATTCAACCAATAAAAATGGCCGAGCTGCAGCAATTTCACTTTCTTCTATAGAACGGATATTTTGCTATTATTCAAACGACAAGTCTTGTAATCTTGTAGACAGCATTTCTCAAATAGCCATAGCCAACAATTATGATATAAAGGGACTTGGGAATGATTTTTCAGAAATTGAGAGGATCGATAATGGAGTTTTTGATGATATTAATAAAAATCTATCTCTTTTGAAAGAAAAATTTAACACTCTCCCTCATTGTAAAAAATTGAGTAAGATGCAAAGTGAAATTAAGGAAAATGTAATTAAAGAGGATAAAAAAATTGAAATGGAAAAGAAAAAATTATCAGAAAAGGAGCAATTATTAATCAACTTTTTATGCGTCGAAAAGGGTTCGTTTGATTTGTTTTCATTTTTCAAGACGCTGTGGAAAATTTGCAAAACTTTTTCAGATAAAGCAAAGGTTTTTTTAAATTATTATATAATAATAAAAATAAAAATAAAAATAAAAATAAAAATAATTAGATTGTTGAAAAAAACATGAAACTGACGGGCCAGAAAGTTGAATCTATTAAAACTGTCGAAACTATTAAAAGCTACAGTAACAAAAACCCTACAATTCCGCGAGTCTATTTTAAATATTTATCGCAACTTAAAACCTTGTTTATATCAGACCCTCCAAACAAAGGAATAGTACACGCCCCATGTGTTTTACCGCCCAAAATAGTCTTCAAATATAAATGTAAACGTCTTGTAAAAAAAACTGAAAGTCTTGATCTCTTTCAATCCTATAAAGATACAGACTATGATTCCGGAATACTGGACGATAAATCAACAAACTCTGCCACTAAAAGACAATCTGATGAAACAATTCTTTCAGAAAAAGAAATCCAAGCGTCAATTGAAGAAATAAAACTGAAAAAAAGAGATATCATTGTACAGACTGATGCTAAAAAGAAAAGTTACGGTTATATTCCTCAGAAAAAATTTGCTTCCAAACAATTGAATAAAAAATGCATTGAAACTGGAAATGCTAGCAAACTATACAAAACACGCACCAATTTCGACAGTGTAGTTCAGAGTAAACCCTCCATCAATTTTATCGACTCTAAACGTCCGAACAAGCCAATTCCAAGTTACCTAAATCCTACGAAATCAACATTGATAAAGAAATCAACAAGTGTTAGGAAGCGTCCAGTTCCAGAAACCGCACAAGTTAAACCAAAACTAAAACGTACAAGACCACAATTACAACAGGCACCAACTCAAATCAATAACGTCAATACTACTCGGACAAAGGCACTAATTGTGAAAAGAACAGATAAAGAACCGATGCCTTTGAATTTAAGGCCCAGAGCTACGAGAACCACAAAAGGTATAAAAAACAAAAATTAATCACAATAAATTTATAAAGTTACAGGTACTTGGTTTTCATTTTCCTCTGCACGTTTTTTTAAATTTTCTTCGAGCAATGCTACATCCATTGCTACAGTCTTTGTAACATCATGTGTTTTGTAGACTCCTATTAATCTATCTGAAAGTTCAAACATGTCTGATCTTAAAGAAATAATGATGAATTGAGCACGGCTTTTTCGCTTCTAAAATTATTTTAAAACCTTCATTTGATTATATAATTATAAACCTTTATATAATTTGCTACAATAGATACATTTCTGAAATCTAAAGCTGCGTCAATTTCATCCATTATATAAAAAGGGTTGGGTCTGTATTCATGTAATGCAAAAATGAGAGCAAGAGAACTGAGTGTCTTTTCTCCTCCAGATAGATTAGATATAGGTTTCCAAGATTTTTGAAGTGGTCTGACGCTAAAAAAAGGATCTTTATTTCAAATATTGCCGATAAATAAATATAAATGAATTTTGAAAATATGATAAAAATACCTAAACACGACTCCTTCAGAAAAAGGTTCCAACACATCAACAAGTTCCAATTCAGCATCCCCTCCAAGAGTAAGCAGCTGATACAACTGTTTTAAATGGTTCCCAATAGTAGTAAAACCTTTCATGAAAAAATTCAACCTATGCATCTTAAATTCCTTCAACTTTAAATTTCTCTCGTCCCTCACATTGGTAATTTTATCCAATTCACGAACCCGTTTATAATGAATATTTGACTTTTCCCTATACTCTTCAATCGCTCCCATATTTGGAGACATTTTCAAAAGATCTTGTTCATATACAGTCAATTGCAGTACTATATCGTCAATATTTCGTTCCAACAATTCTTCTTCGTTATAAATCTTTTTAATCACTTCAGGCGTTTCGGCACTAATTTTGTAAAACTCTAAACGAACAATTTTTTGTTTTATAGACTTTATTTGGTTCTCTGAATCGCCCAAATGATGTTTAACTTGGTCAATCTCATGTTTTAATTCCAAAAATAAAGACTTGATTTCCTTCATCTTACACTCGTATTCATCCTTGGCTTGATTGCAGTCTGAAATTTCTTGCTGAGCTTTACTAACTTGTTCATCAATTTCGACTCTTGAAGATAGAAATTCTGCCACGTCAGATTCATTTTTTTTCAACTTTTCTTGGATAAGTTGCTCTTCTTTCGAGTACGACTCTAAATCTTTAGTCAGTTTTTCAATTTTCAATGTTAACGTGACTTTTTGGTCTTTGGCCGAAACTATATCCACTTCGATATTGGCAACATGAATGTCAATTTTGCCAATCTTTTCATTTGTTACTTCCATGTCCTTTTCCAGACCCAATAATTTGGTACCAGTTACTTTTTTTATTTTATCGGTAAAAGTGCAAATATTAGATTCATAATCACGTGTCACTTGATACAGACTATCTAGTGATTTTTGCATGCGCATAATTTCTTTACCCAATTGCGAAATTTCAACCTTGTTAACTCCATCGCTCTTTTTAGACAATTTGTCCTTTTTTTCTCCCATCAACTTGACATCAGTTTCAATTTGTTCACTAATGTACTTTATATCGCTAGTCATTTTTTCAATGTTGTTCTTATTAGAAATGAGAGTTCGTTCATTATTTTGTACATTAGATTCAAACTTTTCCATGCCACATAAAAGATTCTGATATTCAATCTTTAAACCATTGATAAATTCTTCCTTTTGTTCGATATTTTCTGCCGTAAAAGATACATTGACATTTGCCGCTTTTAAGAAAGAAGATATACGTCCTTTTAATGAACGTCCTCCTCCAGATATCGCCCCAGACATTTCAATAATCTGACCAACTAGTGTTACCACTCGATATCTTTTGGAACTATTGTAGGCTATATCATTCGCAGTGTTCAAATCTTCAACCACTAAAGTATCTCTCAACCCGAAATAAAACGCATTTCGAACTCGATCCTCTTGTACCTTAATCAAATCAAAAAGACGTTGAGAACCATTTGGAAATTTTGGCTTTGAATTCATTATATTTGTCCATTTATTCAGCTTTTCAAGCACAATAAAAGACCCTCTCCCTACATTATACCTTTTCAAAAAATCTACGCATTCTTGTGCATCAGAAACACGCTCAACAACGATATAATCCAATGAGCCGCAGGCAGTGGACACGGCTACATTGTACTTGTCATCAACGGCCCCCAAGTCCCCCAATCTTCCCAAAACGCCCTTAAAGTTGCCTTTAGATTTCTGTTCCATGATTGTATTCAAAACAGCTCCTTTGAATTTAGCCTGCTGCATATTTGATCTACATTCATCTTGTTTTGATATTTCACTTTTAATCTTTTCGCTCAAATCTTTTAAATCCTTATTGGTCTTATCATTGTAACGTTTATTAGACAAACGTTCAGAGACAACCTCTTCGTTTCTCTTTTCAAAATTCTTAATATTGGACTTTAATTCGTTTAAATTACATTTAGATTCATCGACTCGCTTGACGATAGAATCAATCTCATTTTGAAAATAATCATCTTCCGATTGCAAGTTTTTAAGTCGAGCCGTTTTTATTGAAATTTTGGATGAAATATCGTTTGTATTATTTTTTTCTTTTGCAAGCTCAATTTCCAACTTTGCCCGTTTGTCTCGCATTTCTCGAGTTTCGCCAGATACAGTCTCCATAATTGTTTTATGCTGTTGATGATATGCTTCCATTTTTACATTCAATACTTTTCTCTGTTTTTGGGCAAACTTAACTTCCTTTTCTTTAGACTCTGGAACTCCGTCTACTTCAGCGAGCTTTTTAGATTCTTCATGATTCAACTTTTTGGCCTTGCTAATTCTTTTATTAATAGTGACTAGCTTATCTCTCCAGTCACAATCATCAACTTCGTATTTTGAGAAAATTTTGTCCATCTCCTTTTGTTTTTGTGTCGTAACTTTAATGTGCGAAATTAAATCAACTTCCCTCTGTTGTGCTTGCGCTAAAGACGTCTTATATTCCTTAAACTCGCAAGATAATTGAGACTTTTTAACTCCCAATTCTTCCAACTTTATTCGTTCAGATTCTGTATTTTTTTTAATGTCGTATATCTTGCGCTGGAATAACAAATTACTCGTCTCTGTCGACTTGTTTTGTTTATTTATATAGTCTAAAGCAATGTCCTTCTCTGCCTCTAAAGCCTCCTTGACACTTTCTGATGTTTTGATCCTATTGAAGCACTCATTTCTTATATTGTTCAACTCTTCAACTTGCAACGTCAGTTGTTCAATCGGTTCCTTGTATCGAGAAGTCCCGATAATATCTTCCAAGTAATCCAACATACCTACATCGTGTTTATTTTGAGCCACGGGTTTCATCATTGATATTTGTTCAACTTCTCCTTGAAGTATAAGAAACCTCTTGTGATCAATATCTACATTTCCCTTTTTTAAAATGGTTATAACATCATTAAATCTACACTTTTCACCGTTAATCTTGTAAAAATTGACACCTGTTCGTTGGACTGTTCTTGATATAACGAATTTACTATCCGGCATAACAGTATACTCATCCGGACCATCTCCAGTATCAACAATATATTGAAAATGAATTCCAACTGTAGCACTGTCTATATCAGACTCGTTGGTACTCTTGTGTATGAGGTTTACAAGCTTTTTAGACCTGATTGTTTTGGATCTAAAACCAAAAACATACAGCATGGCATCAATAATATTGGACTTTCCACTGCCATTAGGACCTACTATACTTGTGAAATATTTGTGAAAAGGTCCCAAAACTTTTTTCCCCGCGTACGATTTAAAATTTATATTTACAATCCTATTGATCATCAAACGTGGCTTACCAGCGCTTTGGTCCCCGTCGAGCAACTCTTCAATAGGTTCGACATAAATGGGTTCATAAACTACACAAATATACAATATACATTTTTAATTTTAAATTATATAACGTTATTTTTACTTGGAACAACGAAATCTTCTGTATCTTGTATTTGTGATTCAATCATGATTCATGGATAATTAAATTATCAAATTTCTACTTTGCAAAGCTTTGTAACAAAATTTTTGTTGAGCGCCATATAAATAGCAAAAATTGACGTTTATTTAAATTACTGTTATGGCAATTTTCGAAATTATAATTTTTCAAAGTTTGAAAAGTGATTTCAGTGAACTTTTAAACTAGTTTTAGTAACAATTACTCCCAGAACGCAATATATTTAAAATATATTAAAAATTAAAACTAATTATTTAATAATATTGAACAACCTTTAAGGTAAAAATCATTAGTTTTTTCACTAATCATAATACTAACGGCAAATAGTATTCTTGAATGTAATTCATCAGTGTAAACCGGTACCGTTATAAATGTTTTCTGGTCAAAAGAATTTCTAAATTAAAAATAAATAAATAAAGGGCCTTATTAAAGGTATATAATTTAGAATTAATTAATTTAATACCGATCAACCCATCCAAATTTAACGTTTTTACAACTTGTCACATCTTCGCATACTTGGAAATGATAGTCTACCAACTCGATTGCAAATAGACGGCAATCTAATAATTAATTTTAAATTTTAAACTTTAATAAATTTACTTAAATTGAATGAAATGCAGTTTTTTGGCAATTTTTCAGCGGGAAAAAGCTAATAAAATATTTTAAAAAAAACATCATGAAAATTAGTATTTGAAATTACGGTTAATTGCAATCTTTGAATAGGTAAATTGAGGTGTAAAATAGAGTAAATTTTAGAGGTAATGTAAAATGATTCAACAGATTGATATTTTCCTATGCTGTGTTGATGACTCTAAAAATAAAACTTTAAAAAAATTAAAAAAAAAATTTAATCGCTAATAAATACCACAAACCAACTCGAATCGTTATCCGACAAATGTTTTGCCAATTGCATCATTTCTTGCACTACTAATTCAATCTGATCAAGTGTCCACAATGAGAGACATTTTTTATTGGAATCAAATGACGTGTAATTTAACCAATTTGTAGGTATCGTGTCTAAAAGTATAATATTTATGTAAAACAAACGTGTCCAAAAAATGATAATAAAAAATGATAATAAAAAATGATAATAAAAAATGATAACAAAAAATATACCAGTATCAACACTCTTTTTGTTAATAATTGATTCGGAATAAGATGAAATGAATAACTCCACTTGTTTTCCTAGATTAATAACATTAACAAGTTCCAAATAGAAATATTCTTTCAACGGGCACGAATATACATTTTCTAACGTCATACTATGCGATAATTGATCAATCTACATTAAATAAAATAAAATTTATTTTAAAAAAATTAATTTTTCAACAACTTACTTTAGATGTCAAAATAGCTAAATTTTCCAAAATAACTCCAGATTCCTTTGACGTATTATTTTGACTTTTAATTTCATTAAACTCAAGCAATTCCACGTGTCCACTCCGTCGCATATGTAGTAATTCTTTTTTGGCGTAATTTGCTACATTAAAAATAATTTATATTAATTATAAATTTAAAAAATAAATTTATAATAATCACCTTTATTTGTTTCAATTAAATTGTCATTATTTTCAGTTAAACCCAACCAAGCTGGTGTCTGCAATTTATGTCCTGTATCTGTTAGCCATTCTCTATACTGTTCAATACTATTTCCTGGTGGTACGTTTATCTCACCAAATTTAGAACTAGCTATAATTTCACAACTATCAAACATTCTAACATGCATCAATAATTTTATAATGGACGAAGCAATTTTCTACGATATTTTTTAAACAAAATAAAATTTAAAAAATAATACTTTATCATAAAATGTGTTCAACTTTCCACCGTAAACACTCAATATGAGCATAGAAACCAAATTATGCCACGGTATCTTGCACGGGTCTATATTACTTCTTCCCTATAATATTTTAATATTTAAAATTAAATTTTTAAAAATATTTACCTGTGAAATTGTTCTGAATAACGAGTCAACTACATCATAAGCATAAATTAAATCAGATTGAAAAAATGTATATTTCTGAGACCACCCAATCGGCGTGTATCTATTCCGCTCCAAAAAAACAGAATGAATCCAGGTGACTAAAAAATATATTCTAGACACTTCTACAGGTAAATCATCTGGCTTAATTCTGTTTAAAACTTGCAGATTTTTACGAACATTTGAACAAACTCCAGATACGTGTTCAACAACCACAATCCTGCTAGAAAGGAGGACATTGTTTGGTATTTCAGAGTCAACGGAACATGTCAATATCAATCTAAATTTCTCATTGTTATTCTGCACTTGCATTTTTTTCAACAATTGTTTCATCCATTCTCCAGACAAGTGCGCATTTTTCAATAATAGCCACTTATCTTGCTTACTGCTAATGCCAATATCGGCTTGTTGAACAGATTCACAAGACCCCATTGAAATTGACGTTAATCCAACACCATTTCCCTCTGAAAGCATTTCAATTTGTTTACTAACATCATATCCTGAAACTGAGAAAAATAATACGGGAGTTTTATGACTTTCTAGATTTATTATATTTTCGAGATTTGCACCATGCTGTCTCAGATCATTTCTATTTTTATTAAAAACGTCTTCTGTTAGAGCCCAGCAATTTGAAATAAATGTTTCTTTATTAAACACAAATGATAGGCAGGTACGCTTCAATATTCCATCTAGATAATCATCTTGTTTGATTATTTGAATCAAATTTTCATCATAATTGTTCTTCCAGTCAATTATACGTTTCCCCTTCATTTCATTCTCGACATTATCAAACAATGGAAAGTTACACATACGAAGATAATCGTCATGGTCAAAAGAAGTGGTTGTTATAATAAAATCCACAACTTTATGCAAATGGTCGTTTTTTTCAAAATACCTGTTGTATATTTCCACCAACTGTAAAACAAACACGATTCTATCTCTAGACAAAAATCCCACAAGGTAATGTTTCAATATGTTGACAAAAAGTTGTTTCGAAATGTACGTCAATCTACCAATATAATCTTCATCTTTTATACTTTCTTTTTTATATTCGTTTGAGCATTTCTCAAGGGTAAAACTATACAGATTCATCAAATGTTTTAACGAATACTTGTAAATGTAATGCAGATACTCCATCTTTTTCAACAAGAAAAATACATCAGCGCAGGCATCTGAAAGCGGTCTGTATAATTCAGAAATTTGTGAAATGCTCTCTTCTACTAATAACGACTCTCTTGTCTTTTCAGAAATTAAACGTGATTCAGATTTCAGCCTTTCTAGTCTTTCAATAATACAATCATCGTCCAATAAGGTGGATTCTGTTTCATTCAAAGCCAGTAATAACTGTGTTTCTAATCTTCTCAGTTTTCCACTGTATTCATTTTGCAATTTTATCAAATTCAATCTCTTTTTTTCCACTTGTGGCCGCTCAAATTCCAACACTTTACCCAAACAATCTGACCTCAATGACGATACAGTGGGGGTAAAATTTACAACACACACTTTTGAACAAACACTATGAGGTATTTCAATACTTGGGTTTCTCGTACACATGAATATTTTAAATGAAGGCGAAAAGTCAATTTGATGAGTACCTACAGAAATTAAAACTCTTCCTCCAACTCGTACAATTTCTCTGTTTAATATAGGGTTTAAAATAGGGTCGTAATAATCCGCATCTTCGACTAGCAAAGGTGTACCAAATCGTAGACAACTCTCGAGTTTTTTGTTGAATCCCGGGTCAAAAAAGCTAGTTTTGACAATTTTTTGTTTGGCGTAATATTCTAAAATGAAACTTATTGCCTTTCCATCTGGATCTATAATGAATGGATATCTACTTGATCTGAATATTATGATAAAATTATCCACATATATGTCATCCATAGACAATCCTCTATTTAACCAATCGGATGTTTCATCAGGAGTACTCATGTACTCACAGAAACTCTGATTGCTGTATTTTATATTCAAACTTTTAGCAACATTGTCACACACGTTTCCAATATACTTTCGATGTTCTTGATCGAAATATCCACAAAATGTCTGTTTGGCAGAAGCAACGATACAATTTCCAATTATATTTTCAAGTTTTTCTTTGTAGGTTTCATAAGAAGCCGACCATCGAGATTTTTCATCCGATAAACTGGAAAGTAAAAGAAAACTGCGATCAACCTTGGCTCTTACTGTATGTAAGTCGTTTTTTATGTTTTGAACTTGAGATATGAGACCGGCATAATCTTCTTTATAAATACTGATCGAGTTTTCCAATTGTGATATGGTTTCGTTGATTTTATCAATCTTGAACTTTTCTTGATTGGCGCTTTGTTCCAATAATTCCAATTCACTTCGCAGAGGAGACACTTTGTTTACAATTGAAGCATAATCCATTTGAGCAATTACCCATCTCACCAGAGGTCCACAAGCAGCGCTAGCTCTGTTAATTTTTTCAAAATTGAATTCGTCATTATCAAGGTATTTCTGTTTCATTAAATTTCTCACTTGAGTAGTCATTTTAGTATGATCAAAGTTGATTATGCTAGGTATAAAATTTTCATTAATAACGATCGATCTGATAGTTTTCCACTCATTTGTCATTTGACCCAACATCAAACAAACAGATTCCATGGCTAATTTTACCAATACAGGGGGGTTAACCATAGATCTCAATTCTAACAAATGCTGCCTTTTAATCTTTTCAACCGCCTGTCTCGCTTCTTCAACTGCCGGTTCCACAGAAGAAAGTTCTAGCGCAACAGATTCCCTCTTTTCTTTTATAAATTGAGTGTTAACTTTCAGTTCTACATGTATCACTTCACATTCCCTTTTTCGCTTTTCTGCTTCATTTTGACCTTCAATCATTTGTTTCAGTTTGTCGTTAGCTTGCGCAGTTTTTTTTTCCAACACTTTACTTTTTTCAGATAACGTTTTTTGCAATTGTTCCACTTGTACATAAGTCTCATTAATTTTCTCCACTCCACTGTATAAATGCTGCTTTTCTTGTTCCAAACAAGTCAATTTTTCTTGACATAAATTTTTAAAATTGTAAATAAATTGCAAAAAATGCCTGGGACCGATAAATATATTATTTCCAAAACCAACTCTTTTATAAAAAGAAACGACGTGTGAATAAATCTCAACCATTCCATATACAACAGCTCCTCTATGATCCAATGGTTGATCCAAACAAGTGACAGCCATTTCTTGTTTATATGCCCATAAATAGTCTTTTTTATCAACATCCATCATGGAGATTAATTCATATGCCACGTGATAACATGATTCCAGAGACCAAGTTCCAAACCAGTTTACTACACATCTATTAAAGAGTGCCGGAGAAGTCGTCGATTTACTCAATAGGTTTTGTGGAGGATTCATCGTAAACACGACATGCAAGTTTGACATTACCTTTAGAGAAAACCATTGATACAATTCCTCTGGAGAGTCTATAATACTACCTTCTTGCATAGCAGACGAGCGACATTCCGACATTAGAGATTTGTAATCATCCCCTTCGAATAAACCTGGAACCTCTCCATTCGCTAGTAGAGTATTAATTCTTTCCAGAAACGACGCTTCCAAAATGCTCGATTCATCCAACATGAAACACACCTTTTCATTGTTCAAAGCTGCCTTTTTTAAAACAAAACGCAAATCCTGGTTGAAATTTTCCGTCGTGTAATTTCTATGAACCTTTACTTCAAAAATGTACAACCCATTCATCCAGGCGACAAAACGTGTCAAAACAGACTTCCCACACCCACTGACTCCAATAATGAGCGAATGCCCTTGATCTTGTCTAAAGACTCTATCTATTCTTAAAACGTGATCTAATAAATCATCAAAAAGTATCAATTCCAACTCCAATTCCTCTTCGTAAAAACAACGTAATCTGGCATTGACATAATTCTTCAATTCTTCTTTATCAACACAGCTATAGTCTGTTGTGAACCATCGACTGAAGAATATTGGCAGGTGGATGGATGACAAATTCAAATTGGGGAAATTTTTTATTGCAATTTCACACAGTCTTTCAAACGTCCAAATGTGATCATCATTACATACTAATCTATCACTGAATAATCTCATTGCTTCATGAACCCACAATTTAACCAAATCTTCGAGAGTCACGTCATCTCTAGATCCTATTGCTTCTCCAATACCCTTTATCCACCTGCTCATTTCTCTAGGACTATAAACACATTGTGGCAATTGACTGACCTTGAAATGATTTTTAACCAACATGTAAAATTCCACCATAGCATTGGTCAGGGAATCAGAATAGCGAACGATGGAAAAATTGACTCTAAACATGGATTTCGTGAATATGCCGTATATCTCAATCATGGAAAATTTCGAAGGGTAATCCACATAGACGATAAAGGCATGTCGTAAGAAACGTTTACTCAAATGCTTTCTTCCAGGGTCAGTCGGAGGATTGCACGCTCCAACAAACTGTACTCTATCGAGTTTAATCAGAATGTTTGTCCCAGGTCTGTAAAACCTTCCAGTCTCCACCAACTGTCTCATAAATGAAATTACTCGTTGTGTTCCATATTTGTCATAACCAGGCAAGTTTATTTCATCGCAGAAAAATATTAAACTTTTGTTGGTTTGTGTTGGTTGCATTAATAAACCACCAGGAATAGTCTGATATTCACAATATTGATCAAACGACTTCACCAACAATTCGGGCGTTGTAGCACTGGAGAAATTGAGACCTACAACTTCAATGTCTGCATTCGACCTCAACGTACTGAATAAAGTCATACTTTTACCAGATCCTGGAGGACCACACAAAATTACACACTTTTTTCGAGATAAAAGACGGTACAATAGATATTCGTGTCTGACAGTGTCGATGGTAGGAATGACTGTTCTCAGTCCATTTGTCATCATGTTTACGTCAGATTTCGGTACAGAATGACGCCAATGAACCCACCCCAAATTCAAAACCACTCGGTAATCTACAATACTTTCTCCTTCTATAGGAGGAGGTAGTTCAATAGTTGAAATTTTGTAAATGTAGTTGGATAAACAAACACGCCCTTCACAGGTACAATCACCACACATGGACCAAATGATGGAAAATACTACACTTTTGGATATATACTTTTCAATTTCATCCTTGATTAAAGGCGTAGATTTGTTTTCAGAGTTGTATTTGAAAATGTCTACAATGGACAAATCCAACATGTCTAGAAAGTTAGACACTAATCCCTGCAAAGAACTTTCCATTACGTGAGCCATAGTAGAAACATAATCCAAGCATTTTAGTACAATTGCGTCTTCTTGAAAATAAGACACTAGTACTTGTTGTACCCAATTCTGAATATCTATATAATCTTTCAAAACTGAATCGTTCAAAAGTACATTAAACTCTTCAACACAATGTTCTTTTTTGACGACATATGTCTTTAGCTTCTTTAGATAACTATCGAGAAGCATTCTTTGAGATATTGTTCCATTTCCAAACCACACCATCCCACAACGACTAATTGTAGCTTGAGTAGCAAATTTTAAATCTTTTACTTCGAAAAACAGTCTCACGTTCGAAGGTACATGAAGCCTCTCTCCATTAGGAAGACTCAACAACTTGTTGTCATCCAAAACTGAATTGAGGTTTTCGACCCACTCGGGATCTACATCTCCATCAAAAATAATCCAAAAATATTTGTTCTGTTCTCCTCTAGAATTCTCAATCACTAATCGTATATATTGTGTGAAAATACCATCTGTCCACTCTCTTGTGTTTGGGTCAAGCTTGCCGAATAAATCTTGTTTGCTGAGAGCTTTGGGATTTATAATGTGATGCACGTGAGTTTTATTGTCGACTTTACTTAGAGCCGATAATAATACTGACCATGCAGTAGATTTTCCCGTAGCTGTAGAGCCGACTAAAATAATACCAGTGTGATTCAAAGACATTTGATAAATCTGTATCACTTTCTCGGCCCAAGCGCATAGTTTATTTTCATCTTGAAACCACGTTAAACACTTTTTTTCGCACATTTCTACACAATTTGCCTCATAACATTCATTTGTAAATTCGTCCACAGCCTGTGACCCGAAAACAATGGATATAATTTGCTTAAACCTGTCTAAATCTTTGGATATTAATTTGGGAAGGATAATTTGTTTTATGCTTTTCACTACAATATTTGTTTCGTCAAATTCTGCACTTGTTGTCAGTTTAAACTTTATAGAGCCAGCTACAGCCAAAACACCTTTAATGGACCTTAATCCGAAATCATAATGCTTTTGATGACTTAAAAGTTGATTACACAAATCATAAAAACTAACAACCTTCTCGGATATCGACTCTGCTTCTTTAAATCCACGTGTAAATAACATTACTTGAACTATTCTATCATTGTTTGGTTTTTTCATTGAAAAGGGACGAAATAATTGTATCAAATTATCGGGCAATTGAGACCTTCCACTGTAACTAGGATTCATAGTTATAAAGAGAGCTACTGAAGGGTTTACTTTTACAGGAAATCCTAATATATTTACAATATTTTTATCTGCAGTGTCTGTTTTACATTCTTTCAAACAATTTTGAATAGATTGTATTTGCTGTGAAACTGCAGACAGCATCCTTTCTTCCAACCTATTAAATTCATCAAAACAACCCCATGCTCCGACTCGACAGAGTCCTATAAAAATCCTCCCAACTGCTTGGCAGTCAAAATGTTCATCACAATTAAAAACCAAGACAAACTTTCCTAAATCGCACCCTAAAAACTTTATAGTTTCCGTTTTGCCGGTACCTGCAGGTCCAAATGGAGAACCTCCAAATCCAAACTTTAGAGCTTGCGTCATGACCAAATAGCAGGCGTCTGTTAATTCAGTTTGTACTAATCTATCCTGGATTCCCAGATATTCAAACCCATATAAAAACTCAGCATCCACTATAGTCACTTTAAGCTGATATACATTATTGCATTTCCTATAATAATACTTCATTTGACGTTTCCAGAAAAAGTCGTCGTCGGTTGAAATCATGTACTTGATGGTCTGTTGCTGCCGTACAAATTCGTTGATCAAGTGCTGAATTTTTTTAAATACAATAGCGTCGTGCTTTTTCAGCATTTCGGAAGATAAATATTTAATACATCTTTCCATATTTGACAAATATGCTTTTAAACTGTCCTTTTTTAAACACAATTCAACGTTTAAAGTCCAATAAATCTTTTGACATAACAAAATAACCTGGTCTACTGTAGCTTCAACAAATGACATTAAAACATTACTTTTATCATCCTCTAAAGACTCTATAAACTCTTTATCAAAACAAAAAATATTTTTCGAAATGATAAAACCCTTTTGTAATTTTATTTGTAAAGAATTTTTAATTTCAGCTTCTATAGATTGCATCCACAAGTTGACATCCTGTTTAACATCAATAACAATTTTATTTTCAAATTCTAAAAACTCTGATTCTTTAGATTCCACCCCTGTAATAACCCGATCGTCAAATGAAATTCTAGCCACGTTACAATACATTTTAGAAAAATGTTTCTGAATTGCGGGGATGTAACCACTATTTCCAATCAACTGCAACAAATCATCATCTCCCATGAAATAAAACCTAGGAAAAGATTGTCGTTTCTGTTCGAGAAAATCTCCGAGGCTTTTTTTAATTTTAACCAAAATATCCGACAATCTTTTCAATTGTCTGGTCAAACTTGGAATCTTGATAATGTCCAAAACTAATGAAGTTGTCGAGACTTTTTTCATAATATTTGCATATTCTAAACTCAAGCTTTTAAAAAGAGACGTCTCGGAAGGTAACAAGTGTTTAATACTCACACTTTCGGTGAAAATTCCGTCTAAATAAATCCATCTTCTTTGAATTTTAAGGAATAACTCGAACACATCGTTTACTTTATTCAATTTATTTTCCCATATCTGAGACTCTTGTTCAAATTGTTTATAATACGGAGACGATTTCATTGAAGCTAAATTATTGACGTTTTCAGATATAGTAGTGAATAATAAATCCCATCCTGTTATAATATTCACATTTTTAGTCAAACAAATGTCCAATCTGTAGTTTTTCCATGTTTCGTTAATTTGTTTTATAAATTGTTCCAAGGCCATTTCACCCTGAGATAGAGTAGCAATTTCACCAATTTCATGTTCAAATTGCAATAAATTCATGTCCCACAATTCCCCAACCGTTATTTTATCTACATGTACCCTTTTACATATAATTTCTTCAATTTTCAACCAATGCCTTTCTCGCATATGCTGTCCGTGGATATTTTTTAGCAAAATTGTGCATTTAACATAATGTGAAATCTTTACCTTTGTATACTCAAAACAAGCATATTGCCGGTTTCTCAATGGCATCTGTCTAATATCATTTAAAACATTATTAAGTAAAGTTCGCAACTTTATAGGATTCACATCAACCCATAATATACGTTTAAGTTCATCTATTACTTTACACACCTTGTCCATATCTGACCACAATTGTTTCATATCAGACAATTCATTCATATTAATATCCAACTTTGATCTTATATCGGAATTGATTGCATAATCACTAGAAACATCCAGTATATCAAAAGCCTCTTCAATATCACTCCTGGTAGAAACCAACTGCTTAAAAACAGTTTCGTGTACATTCAATGTTTTTAAAGCTTCTGATGGTACAATATCCGCATTTATCGGTTTCTCATTCGACCATTTATCCAAATGTTTCGCAACTTTAACCATACTGTTTTTTTGTTCTGCAATAACATCGTTTTGAAGTTGCGACAATCCCATTTCAATCAACTGTTCTCTTTTCGATAATATTGAGCACAAAGCTGTATAATCCGCTTCAAGTCTATCCACGTGGAGCCAACTAGAGGGGAAATTAAAGTGATTTTTCATGAGCAATTTTTGAGCATTCATAAATGCAAGTATACTAATTTTCTGGTCGTCTATATTGCCCCTTACTCTTTTGACACACATAATATTCTTTATAGATTCCGTTGCTCGTTCGCTATTGAACGTCATTTCTTCCAACTTTTCTTTTGAACTTGTAATGGTTGAAAACACACTGCTCGATTGGGTCTCTAAAATTTGTGAAAATTTAATCATACAGTCTCTAATCAAAATGTCATATCTGTTGACAATTTTCAACTCTACTCTGCACAAGTCTACAATCATGCATCCAAAATGAAGACTAGATTCGATAGTGTCAAAAAACCTACGTTCCTTTACAATAAGATTCATTTCAAACATCCACTTTTCCAAATCTTCCCCCAACATTTGACTCATTTTCTCATCCGTAATTTCCCACAAAACACAGAATCTAGAAAAGTTGTAAATCATGTTCTTTGTATCACAGATTAAATCTTCAACTTGGTCCAAAGCAGAATGTACCTTTTCGTTCAATTCAGCATCACATAAAAGCCGCTCAATCGCAGTATTGTTCATTCCCAATGCAAGAGTATAACTACTACTGTCGGAGGACTGGTTAGACACATCTACGTCGATACTTGAAACAGACGATGCCACACTGATCAAAGATAGAATGTCATTATACAACACGCTTCTATAATGTTGAAAAGAAGGGTTTAAATCTACACCATCATCCGTGATAATCATTTCATATTTATATTTTTTGGGGGGTTTTTTATTACTCTTATCAATTGTAAAGTTGAAATTACCAGGTTGGAAATTTAAATCTTTACAACTTTTATATTTTGCATTCTTAATCCACAATTCCAATACATGAGCTATTCTTTTTCCAAGAATACTGTCAATGCTTGTTTGTATCGATCTCTTCCAACATTTAAAGTGAGAAAACTTGGACAATTCAGAAACACAATTTTTAATATTTGAAATAACCTTTGAAAAGTTGCAATTATCATAAGGACAAGATTCCAGCAATGCCAAGTGTTTACTTATTCTCGTATCAGCCAAAACTGCTTCATCCAACTTTGTTTCCAATAATACCGTCGTTTCAGACAATTTTTGGACATAAACGTCCATTTTATAAGAATCCCATCTGTAAAAACAACCATCTTTTATTAAACCATCAACATTAGTCTTAAACTTGTGAACTAGAGGGACAATATCAGGATGGTTTATCATTTCATTGTATATTCTATTGTACATTTTAACGTGCTCCAAAAGTAAAATACCAAATGGATATATATTTCTAGTCATGTGAGCTCTGTTTACTATAGACAAAGGAACTCTAAATCCCATACTTTTTAAATGTCTCACTTCTTTTGGAAGGACAATTATGTTTGGTGGAAAGTTTACACACAATTTAAACTGTGTTGTATTATTTGATTTTATTAATTTGACGAAAAAAACATTTCCGAAATCAAACGATTCATCAATCTGCACATCCTTTACCCACTTTTCAAATATACTTGTAGTGGCCAATTTTGTCCACAAATTCTCAGTTATGCACTTCAATTGCTGTCCTTCAACATGTTGATTCCACGATTCTCCCAACACTTGTTCTAATCGATGAATATAATGTTCCAATTTCTTTCCAAAGCCTCTCAGCCATTGTATTCTACCTGCAACAGGAGGAATGTCCCTTATTAAGCTCAATTGACGAGTCGCCGATTTGTTGTAATCTACTTTGCACATTTCCTCGAGATCTTCAATGTCTTGTTTGACAATTTTTATCAACTGAGATTGAAATTCTCGAATTGCACCTCGTATGCGCGTACGAACAAATAAAGAATTGTATTTGGAGAATATTTTAAACATTTCGTTTGCATTTCTAGAAGCTCCAAGTTGTTTTCTCAATTGGCAAGTTATAAACATTTCAAATTGATCAATTTTATTTTCATATAACTTGACGACACCTTCCCATTCCCGTTTTCCTTCCTTCTCCATACTTAGAGGATTAGCAGTCAACAATAGAGTGTAAGCTTCTGAAACAGTCTCCAATGGGTCAAAGATAAACTTTGTTTCTTGGCCATTTACATTAACGTCAAAATTTTCATCTTTATCAAAAAAGCTTTTTGATTTTAAAATGATAGTAATGACATTGACGAATTTTTCATGTTGTTTACGTAATTTTTGCAAGGATCCAACTTGATCTTTTAATTTCGCATGTGGGAAAATACACCTCCATAACGGTTTCATCGATTCATCCCTCTTTTTTTTGTTTATTTCTCGAATCAATCCCAGCAATTTATCAAAATTATCATCCCATGTATAAAACACGTGAATACAATCCTTCATCTTTTTGGAAAAAATGTCAAAAGGAATAGTTAAAATGCTAGTTACATTGACAATTTTAACAATCTGAGTGCACAAATCTCGAGATGTACATTCTATTAATTTCAAAAGTCGATTGATGGGATAATTACAATTTTTTATTTTCCTACTGTGCATAAATATTGTGTACAATGCCGTTCCAATCTTTTCAAAACTCGACGCATTTAATAAATCGTCTATAGGAAATTCTTTCAAAAGTATATTGTTGTTGCAAACAATTTCATACAACTTTTCAACCCCTTTATTTAAAAAAATTAGTTTAAAAAATTCAAAATCAAAATCAAATCAAATCAAATTAATTACCGGTATCTCTTTCAAAACTAGTCGTAGCATGAAATCTTTTTGCCTGTTTTAAAACATCAATTGTAAACTTTACTGGCAAACAAGTTCGAATT
The DNA here is from genome assembly GCA_034780555.1 of Coelogynopora nodosa. Lineage (NCBI taxonomy): Eukaryota > Metazoa > Platyhelminthes > Proseriata > Coelogynoporidae > Coelogynopora > Coelogynopora nodosa. Next base: position 45,467 of record JAUZND010030891.1, read on the forward strand.
TGTATCAATTTAACCAAAGCTTCTTCCAGTTGCTGCCAAAATTGAATCTCTTGCACTGTAGTGCTCGTTTCAATGTCATGTTTCAATCTTGTAACATTTTGTATAGATTTAATCCAATTGTTTACCCCTTCCTGTAAATTATTCAAAAACACATTATCGTTTCTCAAATCCCCCAATAAATCTACTGATAAAACCCCCTTGTCTTGTTCATGTTGAAGAATAATTTGTTCAATTTTCGGATGAATATTAAGATTAACTTGAGGAATAAATTCTTGTTTTTTTAATTTGGCGATATTCATGACAATTTCGTTAAATTGCTCCTCTATAATAGAATTATACTTTTTGGCCACTTGTCCTTCATGACCATCTTTTCTGTTGTATTCGGAAAAAATTGGAGATATAAATTGGGACAAAAGAGAGTGCAAGTCGTTGTAAAAATTGTTTGAATTGAAAGTGGTAATGTGAACTTGACATGAAATTGCATCATGGGTTGTAATTTTCGGGGATAATTTTATCATACATAAAATCTTTTTAAACGTAAACTCTTCCAGTTTACATAAGCATGTGAAAATCTCCCCTTCTTGCTCATTTGTGGTTTTAATAATGTATAAAATTGGACATTCAATTTTTTCTATAAAATTGAACGCCAATTTGAGAAAATTGTCATGTTGGAAACAATTTTCTAAACTTTCATCACTATCGGCATCTAGTGTCAGTTTTGCTAGATTAAAAGCAAATTTTGAAAAATCTTGCACGTTTATAATTTGTTTGTCGCATTCAATCATGCTTTCATCATGAGTTGGATTTGAATCTTGTAAATGGTTGGAAAACATTAAATTTATGCAAATTTATTGTAAAACATGAATATTGAAAAATAACTTTGTACAACTTTTTTAATCATTGGTATGGATACATAAATATTAATAATTTTTAATTTTTTAAATAATTAATTGATACACATATATTAATCAAACACTTTACATTTATCGTGGTGATTGTGAATGCGGCATGACAAGTTCCCTTCCATCACTTCAACTTGACGTTTTGCACGGGTATTTTTAAAAATTGGTGGTGCCTGTGTTGCTTGGTACGTTTTCGCAATAACATTTTTATTTTTCTGAGAATTTGATATAATGGCTGCTATTATCACAATCAGTACCAAGAGTATTAATATGGAAAAAACAATGAGGATTATTTCAATTGTTGATAGATTGCCGTTTTTCAAAGTTTTTGTCTTTTCGCATCGTTGACCCATATACTCGACAAAACTTTTGTTGGTGGATATTACCTTACTTGGACAGATGCACTTGTATTTGGTAATCCCGAGAAGGCAGACTCCACTGTTTAAGCACG
>JAUZND010030892.1:0-22944 GCA_034780555.1 Coelogynopora nodosa
AATACTATACTAATACTATACTAATACTATACTAATACTATACTAATACTATACTAATACTATACTAATACTATACTAATACTATACTAATACTATACTAATACTATACTAATACTATACTAATAACCTTTAATAATTAAAAATATTGTGATATTCTAGAGGGAGTATATTGTATAGCCTATTGATTTTATTATTTATATTTCTGAAAAATGTTTTTGGTAAAATGTTTTTATCGTTATATTTAAAACAATAAAAATAGTGAATTTAATCGAGATGCTCAATCGAGAAAACGTTCATCTCTGTTTAAAAAATCTGAAATGGCATCTGTGACTGTATATCATATTATATAGGCATCTTCATATAAATATTCATATATTTGAAGTATGAATTATATATTATCAAATATTTACAGCTTTATTATATATAGTGAATTATATTATATAGTAATTTTTCGGCAATTGGAAGTCAACTGTTTTGCGAGGGACAGACTGAGGCTGTGATTGTGTTGGACTCAGTTTGGCAAGTAGGCTATATATCGAAACATTGAGTTCTGCATCATGGGGGGAACGTGTTTGAAGAGGTTGACTTTTTAAACAACGTTCTATGCATTATATGTTGCTTCTGTAGAATTATAGAAGGCCTATACCCACCAAGCGTGACGCGATGCGAAGAAATGTTAGTTCTACAGTTTCTATAGGTACATCATTTAAAGCACAATATATTTGCATTGAACTAGGCATTTCGTCGCGTCGCGTTGCGTCGTGCTTAGTGTAAATAGGTAAATAGGCTCATTAAAATGTATGTATTCTACCTTTTTGTGGCATGTCGCGTCGCGTCGCCCTTGGCGAGTATAAACTTTTACTGATAAAAGCAAAGATTCTATCGCTTATAATTTATTTGCTGTAGGTATTACATAACATCACCAATATAGCCATTCCATGCATGGTTTCTGAAAATAATACTTCCACTATATTTTTTTACATATATATATATGTAAAAAATATAGTAATACTATGAACATACATCATACATGTCATACATTTAGTGAGTCTGACATCAATTAATATATCAATGAGACTTGACCTTATCAATAGGTATATCATATATATAGTGAAAAAATGTAATCCATATAGTCCATTGTATGCGTATTGTAAGTTCACTCACACGCACACCTATATATATATATATATATATATATATAAAGGTGTTACGACTCAGCGTGACTTATATTTATTAGACAAATATAAGTTAATTCAGTGAAACATTAGATATTTGACATATCTGACATGTCTAATATTTACCCATCAACATCATTTTTTTTTTCACCGTTCAGTTTCTGTGAGCATTTTATAGTATTATTACATTATGTAGGTATATGTTTCCAGATTTGTTTCAACAAATACACAGCCAACTGGACTGAATAGTGTGTATAATAGGCCTTTGCTCCATGAGTTGGGCTTGACATTGAAGTATATAAAATACAACTACTATATATGTGACTACCAGTCGTTTACTATAATAAAACATTGCACAGCTCAATGTGGACTATAGCAATAATGATTATATAGCCTACTCTTTAATTCTATACCTTATAATAATTGGCATCAAGGCCCAAGCGGTGCTGATTTTTTGGCAGACTCACGACACTCTCCTATATATATATATATACACACAAAACAGATATATTAGTGCCATAAGATATGCAAACAAGCAGGAACAAGCGAAGAGCACTGCTCACTCAGCAGAAGCATCACCTTTTTTCTTCTTCTTACACGCGAGCAGTCAGCAACTAAATAACCATCCGGTCACAATAACAGCAAACCCTCTTTCTCTATGGATTTGTGCATCTTTTTGAATGGCACCGTATATATATATATAGACTATATTATAGAGTATAAACATTATAGTTCATAACAATAGACCAGAGAGGAACGCCTGGTGAATTCAGCTATGCATTGGGTGGAATGGACCGTCTGGACAGCGCGCCGGCACTCATTAACTGCCAATTTTTGTTCTCTGAATCAGCGACGACGTATAGCCAGCCATCAATCTCACAAACACATCTCACAAACGTAGCTTCCTGTTATATATAAGGCATTACTTATTATATAAGAAAATTGCCAGCAAGTCTAGTATTTAGCGCAGAGATGCTTCCTCGTTTCTTGTGATGCTGCTTCTTGTATTATAATATATATACTTGTGTGAACACGTTTCAGTTGAGAATTTATTATTTTGTCATTTGCATGTTGTCAGGCTGGTAGTAAAAAGCCTTTGAACTGACTTGGGGTCAGATTTTGGAGGACATTATATTATATATATAACGGGGCACGAAATTAGTTACATCTCAAACAATAGGATCTCAACATTACTGAATTACATACCGACCTGTTGAAACATGTTTCACTCAATTGTATATGCCGTAATATTCTTATTTATATATATATACAATATATATTGAATACCAATATAAAATGCTATATGGTTTATTTTCGAAAGAGACTGAGTCTCACTGTCTGTATATGTCATATATATATCAAAAACGCAAAAGTACAACCAATTTATTTATATATCTATTGTATGTGTTAGAATATATAAACTGAGTGACTTATAAAATGATTAATAAATAAATTAAATAAAACTTATACATATAATAAATTAATTTTATTTCTTTATTTTTGTTGGACCGTATATAATATATATAAAATCAGTGCAAAATTTAGGTCCTTGTTATTGTGGATGAAGCAGCGCTGCATATGAAAATCTTTTTGGAACACATTGATATATTAATATACGTTTTACCATTATATATATATATTTTGACAAAAGTTGTCTGAATCTTTTTTTGTAGGCATTACACAAATTTTGTTTTATATATGCGGTCCATTTTGCATAATACCCATTTCGATAAAACACACATTGCATAAAACCGCCTCGTATTTATATAATATAATATATATATATACCTATTTTTATATATTAGTGTCTATTTCACATTAAACTCGTTCCATAGGCCTATATATAATATATAGGCCTTATAGTAAAATTCTTCTAAATTTCCATTAATTTCCACTTCGCATTTAATGTTTGATTCAAAACCATATACAATATTCCATTTAGTTGCCTATATATATATATATAGTATATACAAGGAAGAGCTGAAATTTAATTGATTTGTAAAGAATTTTACATTTTTATGAGCTGTATTACATATATTTATTATTATATTATTTATTAATATGTATTATTATATATAAAACCCTATGATAGAGTTACAATAATTAATACATCGAGATTTCACTCTTATATATTTCATATAAATTACATTGTTATACATTTTTGTCAATAAAAAATCTTTAATAATTTTTTTTATTAAATTGATTTTAACAGTTATTATATATATTCATTCAATCTTAAGATGCGTATATGTTATCTATTAAATATAATTTATTGTCTGTGTATCTAAAACAGTTTTACTAAATACATGAACTATTTTACTGAAGTTAGTTTTTAAATGATTATTCTGCAAAAGCTTTCGGGTATATAGCAAGTTAGTATATACTATAATATATATATTTAGTATTGAACTACTGCATAAAATCAATATGAGAGTTAAATCTCTATGTATTAATTACTCTATGTCTAAAACAATTCATTTACATTATAAATAATATATATATATATATGTGTATATATCAGTGCTCAAAATAAGGATTTTTTACAAGTTTCCCGAAGGAAAAGTGTTTGCATGGTTGCCTAAATTCAAATTTTTGTTGCCCGTATAAATAACTATTATATAATTTAGCTCTAATTATAACCGAATTACATTTTCCTTTATTAATTTGAAGCCTGCATATAATTATACTTACAGAACATAATATAATATACACGAGAACAAGAGTATATGTTCAACTTTTTTGGTTACACGTATGAGAATACTATTCGGGCTACTGTTTATAAATGTATGGTTATAGTCTCATGGTTGATACATTTGAGGCCGATGTAATATGATTTTTTGTTGTTAATAATATGTACCATTTTCATGTTGTCATATTGATGACATTGGTGATATATACAAATTGTGCCGCATTTATATATCCTCCGGATAAACAAATGATGAAATTATCCTTGCAGAGATTCCTCTGAGTTTTTATACACATTCAGGCAGTATATTGCATACAATTTTTGTTGTTGTTTATAATATTAATAATGTCATTTTCATTATTATATAGGTATAGTCTACTATTAATTAAACAAATACAGTAATCTTTCTTTTTATATGTTGAATAAGTATAATGTATACATATATATATAATAATTACATCTTGACTTTATCACATATGATCAGCGTCTGGCGTTTAATCAGTATATCGCTGATAATACGATTTTAGTAAAGTAAATACACAAAAGTAAACATCAACAAGCGATGTTCTCAATGCCTTATACGTCATTCTATTATATATATATATATATTTCCAAACAGTGTCAGGCCCGGTTAATGCAGAAACACTATATAATATTATATATAAAAGGTCACTATACTTCATCTGTCCGTTATTATTCTATCTTTCTATTAAATAAACATAGGTTTATACACATATATAAGCCAACTCATGGTACCTGCATTGATCCTCAAAAAACCGTCATAATCAAGAACAGCTGATCAAATCGACTATGATCCACAATATGCTTTAATGATCCACAATGTCTTTAAAAGATATTGACCTGATTTTCTTTTATACCTGATCATAATATATTATATATATATTTAATATCGGTCCAACACGTGCCACAAAATCCGTCATTATATGTTTAAAGTATATATATAAATATAAACAAAAAATGCGTGCCTTATAGCAGGTGCCCTCATATATGATGAAATTGGAACCTTATATGTAAAATCAATCCAATTCGTAAATTATACATATTTAATACCCTTATATTATATTATTATAGCGTAAATGAAATACTATGTATATATAGGCCTAATGTTTAAATATCGCCGGTATATAATATTATAGCTGAAATTATTTCCATTCTTAACTTAATATATAATGACGTGATCACATATGTAACACTTGCATCGTTATATTATGACCTGTGGATGCAGAAAGCACTCAATTTTCAAAATGGATATTTTTGCAACAGTTTTATATACCAGTGGCATTAACAGGTATTTGTATATTGCATGATTTTAAAATGTGAAATGTTGCGGCATACATGACTTAGGTAAGTAAGGCCTGTTATACAGTACCTCTATATAATTATATTTAATTATCACCTGATTTGTATTCATGGTATTTTTATTGGAAATCAGTTCGTTGGTATTCTTATCAGAATAACCTCGTAATTAATATATATACATATATAACAGTTTTTTTTTTAATGTTTAACACTATCTTTATATGCATAATTAACGTATATTTTTATAGGTATAACGCACTCATAAACTATAATTAAAGGAAGATTACTTCGGCGGAGTATTTATATGTTATAGATAATATCATAATTGAAGGACGTTATTTAGCTTGTGGCCTATATATAAACAACAATATGATAAACTGACTCAATATGAGAGCACGAATTAACCAGAAATAAACAATATTCTATGTAAATATCTGTCTTTTAATAAATTACGGCATATATATACAGGTCAACACAAACTTTAGTTATTTTTATTTTTACTTTTTACTTTACTGCAGGAATCATTCATAATATATAATTATTGTAATTTCGCTTAAAAAGGGTTTTTAATTTAAAACCGAAACCATGGTTGCATGCTTTTAGTGTTTTTAATTTTGATTTTTGTATAACAAATTGAACAAATGTGTTACGAAATAAAAGAGAAAACATGCCACTGCATTTCTTATTAAAATAGATTACCAATATATCTCTTACCAAGATATATAGAATCTTGCAAGATCTTGTAAGATCTTGTGTTTCTTGATAAGATCTTGTAAGATAGTGTAAGATCTTGTGTTTCTTGATAAAATCTTGTAAGATAGTGTAATATAGTGTAAGATCTTGTAAGATAGTGTAAGATCTTGTAAGATAGTGTAAAATCTTGTAAGATAGTGTAATATCTTGTAAGATAGTGTAAGATCTTGTGTTTCTTGATAAAATCTTGTAAGATAGTGTAAGATAGTGTAAGATCTTGTAAGATCTTGTTAGATAGTGTAAGATCTTGTAAGATCTTGTAAGATAGTGTAAGATCTTGTAAGATGGTGTAAGATCTTGTAAGTTAGTGTAAGATATTGTGTTTCTTGATAAGATCTTGTAAGTTAGTGTAAGATATTGTGTTTCTTGATAAGATCTTGTGTTTCTTGATAAGATCTTGTGTTTCTTGATAAAATCTTGTAAGATAGTGTAAGATCTTGTTTCTTGATAAAATCTTGTAAGATAGTGTAATATCTTGTGTTTAATAAAATCTTGTAAGATAATGTAAGATCTTGTAAGATAGTGTAAGATCTTGTAAGATAGTGTAAGATCTTGTAAGATAGTGTAAGATCTTGTAAGATAGTGTAAAATATTGTAAGATAGTGTAAGATTTTGTGTTCCTTGATAAAATCTTGTAAGATCTTGGGTTTTTAATAAAATCTTGTAAGATTTTGGGTTTTTAATAAAATCTTATCAGATCTTGGGTTTCTTGATAAGATTTTGCAAGATATTGTAGGATCTTTGGTTTCTTGATAAAATCTAGTAAGATCTTGTTTTTTTTAATAAAATCTTGTAAGATCTTGGGTTTCTTGATAATAAGATCTTGGGTTTTTTAATAACTTTTGGAAATATATAAAAATAGTATATTTCTTAACCTATCTTTGTAAGAAATCCTATTTTAAATGAATCCATCTATATATATATATATATTAAGACCGTTTTTCATGCCAACTTATTGATTGAATATACCATTTCTTAGTGACTTCATTTCAAGAGATATATTTCAATAATGTATTAATATAAAACATAATATTAAATTAAGCACAATTTTTGAAAATATCGAGATTTTAGAGGCTGACAATCTACGAGTCGTAGCGAAGTATATTATGAAACGCGCCTATCTCCGACACGGAGTGTATTAACAAATATAATCAACGATAATTAATGAAAATAATCTACTAATCGATTAAAATAATCTACTATGGTAGAATATTTTTAAATCGATACATTTAAATTGAAATGTTCCATACATTTTAGTTTATTATTTTTGTCAATTTGAATTTATAATATTAAAGCATCGTATATATTATATACTGAGATTCTTTTGTAGATTATATACAACTATCTATACTATACAGCGTGTTGAATATATATAATATACAAACACCAATTTTACAATTATGAATGTCAGATTATTTTTAGTTTCATATTTAAAAAAATTCAAAATATTATAAACCCAAAAATTAATATTGAATAAAAAGTAGTTTTTTCCTGAATATTTTCAAAATATTTTCAGAATTTATATAGCAGAACATATTTTATAAACTATATTATTATAGTCTCTAACACAAAGATTTTCATACAGTCATCACACAGTCATTTTTATATTGATTAAATCGATTATATATTGATTTATCATCATTCAGTTCTCCTACGAAAATTTAAAGCAACAAGTAATTTAATTATATGTCAAATAAATATATAGAGTAAATACAAAATCAAAACCACAAGCAAATGCCAATGTATACATTTGAGAATTGATTAAATTATATATATATAATCATAATTTTTTTATCTAATATCCTAATTTATTTTCTGTTTCGTCACGCAGGAGGTTAATAGATACTTTTTGAAGCTATAATGCATTCTCACATTCGAGAAAAAATGAACAAATTCCACATATTATAAAATTATAAGGTGTTTTCGACAAAATTTTAAAATGTTTTTTTACAAGAAAATGTTATTTAAATGAATATTACATATTTTATTTCTTTTGATTTTCGATAATTATAAATTGTTATTGATTTTTCTCAAATTTTTACCACTATTTATGTAAAAAAACTATTATAGTGTGGACATAAATGTAACACAAACCATTATATATATATATATATTTATTTACTTAAATAAATTAAAATTATATAATGGAAAAGTCGCTTAAAAGATAGTATAAAAATGTTCAAATTTAATTTATTTATAAGTATACAATTAGCTTGCAAAATATCGGTATATTTTGGAGTAATTTGGAAATCACTTAAAAATCAAACAAATGGTTAAATATATAATAACAATTTACGAGATAGTCCAGAGATATTCTGGATTAAAATGTAGCCTTAATTTAAAATATACTGTATTTAATAAAACATTAAAAATTCAATAATTTTAACTAATATTTCATGTTGCTTTTGGAAATCGTAAAAATATATTCTGTGCTAAATTGTTAACTTAAGTTAGCGATATTTTTTCCCTATAAAAAACCAGGCTGCAGATATATATATATATGTGCAACATTTTAACATATCAACTATAGTAACTATAATATCAAGTGTTTCTTATTGTGCTTTTTGTAATAATTATAAAAAGCCTGAGAGTAATTCTTCATATTATGTTGTTATAAAATACAATTGAAGTTAATTTTCACTTTATAACAGGGCATACTATTGAAATGTGAAGCCCCATACATGTAGGCCTATAACAGATATTTCCTTTTGTGAATTATAAATTAAGAGCTTTCAACGTGTATACATTAATGTAGTATGTGTGTTCACATATATAATAAAAGTATAACATTTTTCTTTCACTGAATATATTTTCCATTATCTATGTAATGACTGACTTACATACGACAAGAAAGCAATTGTTAACTTAAAACCAAAGAAGATTAATTCTCCGTTAGTGACTGCAATTTTAATTATTATTATGATATTTCCGGCTTTACCCGCATTTCGTTTGAGAATATATATATATATATATCCTATATACTGACGCATAAAACGCATGCCATTGTCTAAGAAAAACAGTTTAGTCTCAACTGCCATGCCATTGAATATCATTGAAGGCACTTGACTATCATATCACCTGCTCACGTGTACTGTATAGTGTATAGTAACGTGACGAAAAGAGCAGACAAGAGTGAGTTGGTAGGTACTGCTTTCTACTTGAATCTGATTGGCTCAGGCGGTGCCTAGTGTGGTCCAAACCGAGCGAATTGCGAACAATGGATCAATCTTTCTGTGCTGCCTACTTATTTGAACGTGTGCAAACTTCCTTATACTAATTTATTTGCTGAGGGTTTCTTCTCGCGTATAGAACCGGCGCGGTCTCCAATTTAAATTTTACAGAGCTCGTTTTGGTTTGGGAAGTAGTAAAAAAGAGGAAGGTTGTTTTTAGTTCACGACAAATTTATTCATAATTAGTCCGGCATGACACTTGGAGCAATGGGTCCGCAAGGCAACAATGAAGGACTGTACGTGGATCGAAATCAGTGGGATATTAATGACAATAAACTGCCGCAGGTAAGTTTTAATACGTATTTTTATTTAAAAATTCAATTATTGATATACTTTAATCTACTTTGAAAATTACATTATAATGAATTGTAAATGTTTAACTATTATAGCCTTAGAATAGAGAAGATAAATAAATAGTTTTTGACACAGACTATGAAATTAGCACATATTGTAATTTATTATCACATGGCACCGACCGCAGCTATAGACAGTATATGATATCATTGTTTCATTTAAATTAAATTTTATTCTCCTATTCTTGACATCTTCCGGTTATTTTCTGTTATACTTTAGCATTTTTAATTACAAGACGAATGTTGGTGGTGGAGGGGAGTGGGAACCTCTCTATATATACGTTATAGATATATATATCGACGGCATTATCTCTACAAAAAATTCTTGCTCCTTTTTTCTAACTTGAATGGTGATTTTAACTGTTATAAATTGAAAAATTAAAATGTGCTCTTCGCATGGTTATAGCTATAGGAAATTTATGGATGGCGCTAGCAACCTTTTGAGATTCCTTGGATCCATCACTAGTTTTAACAGTTTGAAGTAGACTCGAAACAGTTGTCTGCTCTTGACTATAGGGTGATGTGTCTGCAATTTTACAATTTGAATTTCCCTATATACATAATATATTAATATACTATAATATAATACAACACACTCAGCATTCTTATACCTTTTCACTTCAGCCGGAAATTGTGGACAACTATCAGACCTGGCCGGACGGCCACAGTCGCTACACCTACAATGTCCGCATGGACGAGGCCCGTCGTCATAGCAGTGGATGGGCCATGCGCAACACCAACAACCACAATGTAGCCATCCTGAAGAAGTCCTGTCTGGGCGTGCTCCTCTGTTCGACCGGTTGTACTCTGCCCAATGGACGATTGTTGACGATACGACCCGCCATCTGTGACAAGGCTCGAAGAAAGCAGTGTGGTAAGCATTTGTTTCAGTATCTACAATGTGTTAGTGATCCTTGCATTGGTGAACTGTTAGTGATCCTTGCATTGGTGAATTGTTAGTGATCCTTGCATTGGTGAATTGTTAGGGATCCTTGCATTGGTGAACTGTTAGTGATCCTTGCATTGGTGAACTGCTAGTGATCCTTGCATTGGAGAACTGTTAGTGATCCTTGCATTGGTGAACTGTTAGTGATCCTTGCATTGGTGAACTGTTAGTGATCCTTGCATTGGTGAACTGTTAGGGATCCTTGCATTGGGTAAACGAAAGAGGCCTTAATTATTCATTTCAGATTTCAAAAAATCACAAAATACCAATCTGTTTTATACGGGGACTGGACTTATTTAAATCTATATATATATTTGTTCGACATTTTCAGTATTGCTTTCGAATATTTAAATTTAATAAATTTTATTTTGTTAAAAATCAAAAATATTTCAAACAATTTAAACCGTAATATTTGTAAATGTATTTACAATCTGTTTGCATATATAAAATATATAAGAAGCAATTTATTTTTATTTACTTAAATTCTACGAAATATAATTGTTCATATATTCAGGAATTTTATATTTTAGAGAAACACCAATAATATTTACATTTCGATTAAGATTTCCTATATATAATTATATATATTGTATGTGTGTATATACAGTTTTTGGGACTGCACCCCATGATCGAGAATTAGCCTATCATATTAATTACGTCATAACCATTGTTTAAACATAAGACGTATGCCATTATCATATTATATATTATGTATACTTAAAGCTGAGGAATATCAATATCTGATAAGATTTCAACATTGATATATCTATATATAATGGGGGTGTGCATATAATGAAAGGGGAGATTGTTCCTTATCATTCAAAGACCTACCTGGAAGAGAAAATCTTATTCAACTTCAGTTATAATATGATTGCATATTGTTTTAAACAAATAGTGAACTAAATAGTTGTGTATAAATATAATGCAAAAATGGAATGTGTAAAATATGAATGGTTCAGAAGGGTTAAGACATGCGTTTGATAGTGCTTTCCAATTTTCCTTATCATATGTTTATGTGTCGGTAAATTGTCTTCATGGGAGTTTAATTGGTTCTGTAACCAGTACAAAACGTGTCATTCTATGTGTTTTGTTTTGTTCTATTCTTTCATATACAAAATATTTATAAGAATGAATTGCAAAAAAATAAAAGACATTGATTAAACATGTATAGGCTACACGTGATATACAGAGTATATGTATACCACAGACGAGAACACAATAAAATTATAAACATATTCACAAATTCCTAAATATAACTTGAAAATAAAAAAATACTAGTTTTATTATCTATTATACTATAGGCTATATACATTGTGGACCACGCAAAATTGAAATAAATAAGTAAATAATACTATTTTTTAAATTTGTCATGGTAACACTATTTATACTCTATCTCTTATTATTATATACTATTTGGAAAAACAATTTTTATCAGAGCATTAAATTTATGCAAAGCACGTTTTGAATTCCGAGTATAATCCTTTTAAATGCTGAACAATCCATTTAGAAAAGATTATAAATATATAACTGCGCGTGCATATGATGTATATATTATACATGGTTTCTCTGTTATTCTGCAAAGATCCTAATCCAAATGATATCTTCATTGACTCCCCATAATATCAGTCACAATAGATGGCCTTTTTGCTTGTTATATATATATATATGTATATATATATAGAGTATAATAATAGTCGAATTAAAATTGACATTGCGATAGTGTTCTGAGGAAGCCGGGAATTTTAAATGGTCAGTGTATATATATAGATATTTCGATTTGTCTCAGATGCGTTGAGCCATAGGAATTCACTTTCTGGTTGATTTCATCGAATTGACTGACCACTGAAATTGATGCCCAGTGGAAAAATTAAGACTGCGGATAATGGGATACTGCAGACTCCATGGGATAAATGGACCAAGCGAAGCACGGGTGTAATTTATGAACCAACTCAATTTATACATCACAAGATGCAAATTTGTGATATAGCATTTAATGAGTGACTTTTGGGATATTTCCCGCATGGCAACTGCGGTTTACATGATGGGATGTTATGCATTAATACTTGGGTTTGTTGTACAAATTGCATCATATCGCTAAGAGGACATTTTAGATTGAAAATAGATAATATGTTGTCAAATTTTATAGAGTCAATGTAGTATATAATAGCTTTAACTATCAACTGCTAATTTCACTATATTACAGTATTTTGTTTCGTGTAATAGTCTTGCTCATACAGTATATATTTAATAAATAAGTTATAATACTCTTGATTTCTTTCTATATATATATATATAGGTAAAGCCTGTCCCAATCCCAAGTGTTCGGGCGAACTGGTACTAACGGCTTGTCGCGGTCACTCCGGCTACCCGGTGACGCACTTCTGGCGTCAGGTTGACTCGTTCATTTACTTCCAGGCCAAGGGGAACCACGATCACCCCGCACCGGATACGAAGCCGTCGGGCTGCTACAAGCGGTCGGTTGGTGTTCGGGGCCTCAAAGACGGTCGAACTTTGGTGAGATATCGTGTTTATATATATACTACATAGAGCCATACTTGAACTTTCCCAATCTTTATTTTTCTTTCTCCTTTTTCTTCCAACCAAATCTTTTCTCCCTTACTTTTCACTTTCTCCAATCCCCTTTTCTCTAATTTTTTTGTTTTTTCTATCCCTCTTCATGCCTCCCTTTTTTCTTCCCCTGCCTTTTTGTCCACCCCCGTCCACCCCCCCCATTTAATACATATAAGAAAAATATATTTATTTAATAAGAAAATTTTGCATTGCAGTTTATTGACTTTTATTGATTATTATTGATTTTCAGAAACGACGTCAAGTAAAATCGATTACAGGTGTGAAAAAAGAATCATCCAACTTTACATGTCTTCCAAAAACACGTAAGTTGTTAATTATTATCGATATCGATCTATCTCCATAACATACACAATAAAATTATATACTGACGATTTAGAAAAACCGAAAATATACAGTATATATTGAGGCTGCGCCGCACTTTATATATATGGGAAATAATGACAAAAATTATCTGAATTTTATTTACTTTGCTGGAAAGACAAAAATGTCTATATATTATGCTATGTATAATATTGCTATCTTTCAAAACACTGTAAAATTATGTCAATCTGCACAGTAGTATATATTCTTAATTATAAATATGTAATTGTATACAATTATGTAATCATAAATCATTTTATATATACGCAGGTCATCATTAAAATGATCTGTATACTATTTTTTATAATATAATATTTTTATTTTAAAGTATAATATTCATATTATTTCGTTAAAAAAATGTTAAGTTGTAAATTTAACAATTAATTGTTCTTGACTCATTGTTATGACTCATTGTTATGAAACAATCTAATTTAATGAATATTATTTTAAGGCATATTACAATTTAATTGATTAACTTAATATTAATCAAACGTCATCTAAAGCTTTTATTTTTATAGTGTTGTGCAATTATTTTAAACAAAACCATAGAGTTTTTCCATTGCGCTAAATATGTTAAGTATTATTTATATGTCAAAGGTGTAATAAATATATAGCCAATTAAATATTTCCGATCGAAAAGGGTTTATTGTTGTACAATTAAACTTGTGACGCTCCCCATTGTTGTCAACCTATAATAAACTGGCCCAGATACTTGCACCCCTAAATATTTAGTTAAACTAAATTGTGAATCAGTTTATCAGTTCATCGGAAAGTAAATATATACGCAATTCTTATCCGCGTGATCATCATTCTTATATATACGTTCTTGTATTCTTATAAATGTGTTCTTAATTGTTGTTGTTGTAGTCATAGTTAGTGTATTACAACCCTTTTTGATTTTCCTCTCACTTTTGTTAAAATATAACTTTGGCTCACAGGCCAAATCTCACGGACCAATCTAATTGACAATTTTAAAGTGAGAAATATCGCACCTGACGTTTGTTATATATTGTATACCAGTACTGCGTTTGAATTAATATAATTCTTACAAGTAAAAACATGGTGAAATGCGTTATAAAATATACTTACATATAGTATATAATAGTTAAACCATGTTTTAACATGAATACAACGGAGTATTATGGAATAGTTTTAATTATTGTATAATATGTATATATATAATTAGTACATTAAAAAGAACATATGTTTGTCTATATGCTCCCCCTCTTTTCCTTTCAGCCCGGGGTCCACTCTGCTCCTGCCCACCATTCGAATGTCTCTGTGGTCAAACCAGTGCCGCCTCTTCCCTACAACGACACCCCTACTCCCCCCATCAAACACAGAGGATCATGCCCTTCTCCAAACTCTCGGAAGATCTCACCCGTCGACACCAACTCGACTTCCCATGCATCCCCATGACAGGCGGCGGCGGCGCGAACGACTTCTTCTTCGATCAACCCGTCCCAACATCAGCGTCTTGCACCACTATTCTTCACCCGCTGCCCTTGGCCACCTCCACTCACTCGCCCAACATGACCTCCTCCCCGACTTCCTCCTCAAACCCCGGCAACAACTATCTGCTCTCGTCCGGCTGTACGAGCACCTTCTCCAGTCCTCAGCAGCTCCACCTATTCCCGTCCGGGGGAGAGCTCAACAACAACCCGCCGCCAGCAATGCACCAGGCGGAGGACCCTCTGTGCTCCTACCTCGTCAACACCCTGAGCTCGACCTTCAAGTCGGACGGAATGGATCCCATACCGCCGCCGCCAACCGGCTTCAACAGCCTGTATTCCGGGTCAAACAATGCCCACTTTGATGCTCCCTGGCTGAAGATGTCCAGCCCCGCAGTCTCTGATCAACCCCACTTTACAGAATTGAAGCCAATAAAACAGGAGCAGGACCATCATCAGAGCGACCAGATCGATCCTGCGATTCACAACAGAAGTGCCTTTCAGCGCTGTGGTCCGAACGAGATGCCCATGGGCATGCTTCTTGACTACACCCCGCCAGGGCCGCTATGTCGACCTTTCCCCTCCTTCTTCAGTGACCATCACTACCATCCTCATTGCTATGCGCTGTCTAATTCTACATTTGATCGTTCTATGCCGATCATATTTAGTTAGATGTAACTTTATTACTGTTATTGTTTCATTACTTATATTATATACTGATGACATTGGCTGTGACATCTCCAGTTTTCTGTGTATTTCAATGCTATAAAGGCATTATTTATAGACAATCTGACCACGACTTGGTGTAAACTATGAAGTGTATATATATATATATATTGGTCAGTGTACATAATTTATACCTCTTTTATATATATATATTAATACATATATATTATAAAGACTGCTTTTATTAATTTATGTATAATAATATTCCGCTAGTCCTTATACGCTCAGCATTTTCCTGTTATATTAATAGATATAGTTTACAAACCGTTTAAGTATTACACTTTTTGAAATTAAATGCTTTATTTTTCATAACATCTAATATAAAACTTGATTTGTTAAAAGTTTGGATACATAATGGAACTTTGTGTTCCTATATTATTTTATACAAATCAGAATCTAATCACCTGTATACAAATAATCATCATTGATATTCAAAGCCTTTTTGCTGTTTATTTTTTATGACATTTATTTAAAGCACTTGCGCGCATATCTTGCCAAATCAAACATTAAAGTATTAATCATATATTGTATTGTATCAGGCTGTTTAAAACTGTTTTTAAACTTTTTCTCCAATATTGCATATATTTAATTATATATAGAATAGTTGTGTATTTTAATTTTTATGTAATTATCTGTATTTATCGTATTTTATTATAAATGTTTCGATAAATTCGCATATATATATATGCGATGGTTAAATACAACATTTTTAAAATTATTCCATATTGTTCAATTTTTTATATTTGTAGACATAATTATAGATCTTATAATAAATGTAGAAAATATTTTTTTAGGACAAATCCATTTATTAAATAAACATGCGGGCATATACATATATATATCATTGGCAGTAAAGAGATGACATTCAAATGTACGATTATATATATGTACACATAAGAAACGATTTGTAACTTAAAATAGCCTATAATATATATAGAATTTTCTTAACCTTATAGTTGATAAAGCTCAATTATTTTCTATCATTTTAAACGCTTATTTAAACTGTAATTAATTATTTTTGATGGCACTGAAAATATTCGCCGCGGTTGTGATTATTTAAATCCTGGAATTTTCATTTGAAGTTCTGATAAAGTCCTGGAAAATGTACATGAATTATATATATATAGATTATATAAATATAATATGAACAGTCACCCTGACATGTTCAATTAGATAGTTTACATTGCATAAGTAAAATAGTTCTTATTAAATTCAACTTAAACATTTGAGGCTATAATACACTTTAAGATTAAATTGATGATATTTAATTTTTGAACTAAACATTTGACAAAGTCGATATTGATATAAAATTTAATTTGTTTAAAATTTAATATATAGCCCTATATATATACGCATAAAAAATGTTATTGTTTAATTAATATTAGTATATATGGTTTATAAAATATTTTTCGATCACATAATTGTTTTAATTGCTGTAAAATAATTTATATTTTCATAATTAATAAATCTTGAGCATCACAAATGTAATTTTTGACATTATATTTAATTTAAGAACAATTGTTTATAAAGTGAAATTAAACAATTATACTAATTATTAAAGATATCTACTATACTATATATTGATTATAAGAGATTTTTACTATATACTATATTGATTATAAGAGATTTTTACTATACACTATATTGATGCTATATAAAATGTATAGATAACGCCGATCAGAATATTATATATAGCGTGATCCAGTGTTAACGACCTTTTCCATCGGATTATATATCAGCTAATCCAGACAATACACCACCATACAGATGCTCGAAGAAGCCTGCATTAGCCCTGATCTTAAGAAGACTGGCTGTGCGCTGTGAAAGATACGGGCCCAGTCTCCTCCGGCATCGCTGGCATGCGCCACCCGGATCGTGCTGAGAGTTGACGAGATTTGATGGGACAAATGTAGGCTATAATAGGCCTATATAATACTGAGTGCACGGAATTATATGTACTGTGTCGTGTATATATATATATATCGGTCTCTCGAGGAGTCTGACGCGCTGAGGATGAGTTCTCTCCCTCTGCCTCTCTCTCTCTTGCCGTGCGCTATGTACCAGCATGTGCCCTCATGGCATCGGCCGGGCATCATCGACTGAAAGTGGACGTGTGAATGTCAAGTATTGGGGATTTAGTAGTTGCGGGACATTAATATAAAAAAATATAGTCATTATTGGATCACACCGTGGGAAACGGTGGAACAAATTTGTGGGGGGAAATAATTCTATTTGAACAGTATATATAAAAACATGAATTATTATAACTGTTTCACTCACAGTCTAGTTTTCTTTAGTATGTGGACCCCATTACAGTGAACTTTTAAATATATGTCACCTGCCACTCATTCAAAAACTGACACGTGTTTCTCCGCTTCAAAATCTAATAATAATTTACCAACTTGACTATTTATAAAAACTATAATAATTAAAATACATCTTAATTTAAATTTATAATTATCATAATAATATAATTTAATAAAAAATTGATTATTTAAAACTCATGTGAGATGTGTATCGAAAATAATAAATAACCTAAAATGAAATATAAACTTCTAAATATCAATACCTATATTATAATATAATATAATATATCGCCATATTTCGCACAACTCAATTGCTATCATGTAATTAACGAATATAAATTGTAGCATGACAATTTATTTTTAAAATAATTCAATAAATTAACTGTTCGTATACATTTGTCAGCCTTATATTTACTTGTATATAATATAATAATACAAAACAAATTATATATATATAGGATTAATTGTTTGTTCGCCAGAAAATTAGTTATATATATATAGGCCTGCTATATATTTTATTGGTTTATGCAATTTGGGTTTCGTCGAAAAAGGTATTATGAGATGCGACATAGACATATATATATAACCAAACTCAGAAAGGTAAAACAAGTTTAACAAATTGTCAAATAAAAATGACTACAGAAATATTTCATCAAATAAAACAACTTACAAGATATAATAATAAAGTTCATACTCATGCACGTAAGTAATTATTAAATCAGACTAAAATATACCCAATGATATAAAACGTCAACTCAATTTTATTTATTATTATAATATTTGTTATCAATTTATAAATAAATTAAATTTTAGGCTACATTTTGCACAAATCCCAATACTCCGAAATAGTCTTAGATTCTATATAGATCAAGTTAATTCTCTTAGTTGGCTAAAATGTCTTAATTCCATGACAACAATTTGGCGATAGAACGTTGTTTATTTTAAGACGCTCTTTGATCAATTTGAAAAAGATAAAAATTGTAATCAATAAAAATTAGCTAACAAAAAATATTAAATTTTTATTATACATGTTAGTTGCATAATACATTGTTTGTTATGGATTTATTTATTTATATTATTAGATTAGGTTTAAATGTGATTTTGTTATATTTTAATAATAAATCGCGAGAAGCCTTAATACTATATAATATATATATTATGTAAGTATTAATAACATTATTTTAAATGACGTTGTCGAGATAAAAGGAGATAAATTGAGCACCAAATGTCTAGACTTTATAGGCTATATATATATATATATTAAAACAAGATAATTGTTATACCAAATGTCGTAAAGGTGTTTAAATTAATTAAAAATTAATTATAGAAAAAAACTGTTTAAAATATTAATTTGTAAAAATATTTGAAAAATAAAAACATTAACTTTTTTGGCACAGAATCACTTAATCAAATAATATAATATAAAATAAAAAGATAATATTTATTAAATATGTAAAACAGGGATGATTCTGCTAAAAATTATAATATCATCAACTACCACACGCACCCTTTATCATGCTTAGTAATATAACATAGTGAAAAAAATGGAAGAAAAAAATCACACTATATATATATATATATAACGTTAAATTACAAAACGCAACAATGCATCAATTAAAATAAACCACTGCATATATTATATAGTATTATATATATAGCAATTATATTTAAAAATATCCGCCGATTTGGTCATTTATTTTATATAGGCCTATATAGCCCCCCGGGAGACAGACACCCCTTAACACCCCGTAACTACCATAGGAACTAAACTGACCTGTGTATGCCAGCGAGCTAACCGGGCAGCAGCAAGCTGAAGACAAGAAAGTTCCATTAATATGAATATTATATATATATATAATGGTCCTGCAATGTGGATCAGTGACCATATTTATTCCCCATAAACCACAGTAAATAAATGAATCCAAAGTTAACGATGAGATAACTTCACTTATATATAAGGTGAGGAGAGGAGGAGGAGGAGGAGGTGTATTAAGGCCTACAGAAACACGTGGCATAGTATTATATACACTCCGAGCTAATTTGGCATGGATCCCGTTAAAGACGTCATTTCTTGAGATATATAATATCGCAGAAAAAGGAGCAGATTAAAAATACAAGAATTGGTTTTGTTTCTTTATGTTTGCTTTCTTTCTATATATGTAATACGAATTTTAGACAATCTCAGAGATTTGTTACCAACCAAATTTGGCCGATAAATGTGAAGTTTTGAAACTTTTTGTATATTGAAATTTGAGCAAAACGTAAACATTTAACTTGAACATTTTGTTGTATAAATCTATTAATAAATTATAATTGTTATAAAACAAAAATTAATTTATTGTTGAATATTTAAAAAACAAACTGCGAGTGAAGCTTTATTGAAACTAATATTTAACATTTATATTTAATTATTTTTAAATTTGTATTGAAATTATTGATTGGAGCAATTGATACAACGTGTATATACTTGTGTACATTGCGAGTAAGAGACAAATACCTGAAGGCATTATATATTATGTAAATACATGTAATGTTTTATTGTAATTTTATTTTATATAGGCTATAGGTTTATTTGTTCACTTTTTCAAGTTTTATTGATTTATTGTATATCCAAATAAAAAATATATCATTTTACTTTACTATAGGAAATATTTATGTATATGGTGTATTGATAGTTTATCTTTTTCTATGTAGTACTGCTATATACTACTATATACTACTATACTACTATATATAGGCCTTATATAGGCTAGTGTAAATTAACTGTATGTAATATGAGCATTGATTTTTCTGGTAATTTTGTATTCTGTGTTATATAAACATCGTTAAATGTTTTCGCTTTATAAAATTATGCATGCCTTGTTTATAAAATAAATTTTAAATAATATATTATAGGTCTATATACAGATAAATATAGCCTACATAAAATAAAATATAAATAAACTTTAAAAAATGTTTACCGCTTAGATCGTCTCAATAATTCCATTTAATTATAATTAAACAATTATTATGGTATATTTATCGGAGCATATATTACAACATATTTTGAATGATTTTCTTTTTTCCTCTCTCTAATATATATATATTACTCGCAAACGCTCTGTCCCTATATTCTATATAAACATCCTCCAGCAATAACTTGTCCATCGTCATCTCGTCATAATTTCCAATCAATCATCGCCCCCCGCCCAGTCGCATTCTCAGCTTCTGCACTCGCAACAATAGTGTTCAGTCATTTCTCGGACACGCGTCAGAGTAATGTGAGAACTGAAAAATGATTAAATTTCACGCTAGTAATTATCTTTTAAACGAACTCAAATGGTTTATGACATAAAATTATATCACATAGAAGATGTTATGACATTATATGCAGCACACGACAGTTGGGGAAAACACGGGACCGCATAAAAATAAGCGGGCCCTTTGACCAAATAAAAGTTGGGGATAATTCCAGTTGGAAGCTGATCCGCTGCAGCTTCCCAGTGGTTTATATGTGTTACATTATAATTGTGATATGAGTGATGTGAGTGATTCTGTTTAGCTTTGATCTGTCTTGTTATCATTTCAGCTCTTACCTGAATATAATGTATATAGAAAGTGTTTCCAATTAATTATGAATGATTGATAAATGTCATCAGTTATACACATATATATAAATATATATATATATATTGCGTAATGGTTTGATATGAACGATCGTTCGTAATCGATATAAACGATTGTGAGATAAATATCTTGGTTTCGTTTTTTATTCATAAGTATATGTATATAACGGAATAAATTTTCCACTCAATTCATTTATTGTGAATTATTTAAGCACTGATTTATCTGAATATTTTAAAGTATAATATAAATTGCATTGTACTATATATTGAGATGATAAGTATATTAAAATTTCACTTGCTAAGAGAGAAGATATCTCTGACTTTCGCCCGGGTATACAGCACAGTGAAGTGCAAAGTGAAATCGTTAGCTTATAGAATTGATGCCGTTTTTAATTGACTAAAAACATTACGAGCATTATAGTTAATAATAAATGTTCTTTTCCTGAGAATTTCACTTGCACACTCAGCACCTTTTCTCAGCCGACTCTTCCAATGTGGCCCTAACCATCTATATCAATGAACCTGATACCTACGTTAATTATGCACTGACTATATATACGAATACACTATTATTTTTATTATTTGGATGCAAAGCTCCTTCACCTTTCGATAAAGCATCTCAAAATCAATATTCATGGCAACATATGTTCCGACTCAAATAAATCTTATTATTAGAAATATTTATTCACACGGCACACGTTTTTTACTTATATGTATACCTTTATGTATATATACTTTTACACTTACTATATACGATCATTTGTGGGAATATTTTTTTTTCAATGTAATCATTATAATAATTTGCATGAAACGTGTTACATTGTAAGATAAATTGTCAGGCCATGTTAGATCATATCACAGTCATTGTCATATCAGGGAGTAACCCCCCTCCCCCAGCCTGTGTACATGACGGTTAGATGCAGCTGTGTGGTAAGACCGCACATTAAAACAATAACAAATATAACAAGGATCTATGCATCACAAATCCCACCTGTTCTTGACACTCAGAGGTCAAAACTAAACAAACAAACCTTCATCTGCTGTGCGTATGCTTAAAGGCATGGAAATGTGATAAACTTGAAATAAAATTATAGTAATGTTCACATTTTTGTATATATTCCTCAACTGAACAGTCACCACCTCAAAACGTAAGAGACAAATTTTGACTGCATATATACAGCAACAAAATCTATATTAATATCAATATATATAGGAAAAACAACAATCAATTTATGTATAGAATTGATTGGAACCATCAGGCAAAATCAGTACACCGCAGATAGAAAGAAAAGAAATAAATAATAAAATATAAAACAAAAGAAAGGGTAACTATATAACAAAGAAAACCGACAAAAAAGATACAAAAAAGGCAAAGGAGAGGAATTAATAAAACTGGAAATAACAAGAGTACAACTTCCTAGAAAAACTCAAGAAAACCAGC
>JAUZND010030903.1:0-22941 GCA_034780555.1 Coelogynopora nodosa
TTAAAAATAATCATAATATGGAATGAGACGTAATGCGACCAGTTTACCCAGTTGAGACGTCTTTTTGTTGTTGGGGCTAGCCCATATAACCAAACGGCAACAGCATAAATACACCACAGCAATTTAAATATCCATCTATGATTTAAAATATGTATGAATTAAAATTTATATATTAGTCGCACCATAGCAGACTGTTTGTATATATTTGACAAGGTGTCACTGACTCGAAAATATGTCACTGCCTTCGAGGATTTTCGAAAGGTAATCGATTCTTGTTATGGATAACATCTGAATCCCTCATATATAAAGAGTTCATCCATAAATTTGGTCGAAGCTATCTCCATTTGGAAGGGAATGTTACTCTAAAAATACATGCAGTTCTACACCACATCATTTGTTTAAGGTCAACATTTAAGTCTGAAAGGAATATTTATGTAAACAAATATTGTTATTGTAATATCAAAAAAATTCATAAAATAATGTAATGAGGCAAATTATAAAATGAAATTTGTTTTCCGATATATATCAAAAAGCACAAAATGAGACACTAAATATGAGAACAGTTATATTTTATACATTTTAATGTTTTAGGCATTAATTATATTTAATAAATAAACTAAAATGACATAAATAATTAATTATAATAATTAAAACGCATATTATTATTAAATGACTGTTGACCACTTTGACCAATAGAGAGACATCTTTTTGTTGCTGGGGCGCGACCAACACATATTATTGTCGTGCAGACATAGGAAAAATATTAAGAAGATGTTTAGAAATATTATTTACAATTAATATTTATATCCCAATCAAACAATTAAGAACTTATTTTTGTAAAACATTTATAAAAAGGAGTGAAATGAAAGGAGCATAGTTGGGAGAATTATTATTATAGAGGTCTGTTTACAGTTAGGAGTGGTAGCTATCAACACTGCGTACTTACTATCAATGATCCCCAGCCCTGAGTCAAATTGATAAAACCCTCTATTAACGAAAGTGTTCATATATACTATATTTAAGAAGAATTCAATTTATGTGTTCCGATTGAGTCCCAAAAGCTATATTCAAAATAGTTGAAGGAGCTATACAAGAAGCAATATATATAAGACGATATTTCTGCCTTAAAATCAAATAAATACATGATAGTTGATTTCCCATATTTATAATTCTGAAATATATCGAATAAAAAATACATTTTATAAATATTTTCTAAAATAATATTTAATTTTTTTATTGTAAGTTAAATATATTTAATACTTATAGTTTTAGCAGCATATATATATGTTACTGATTGCGTTATTGATTTTCACAACGTTTGTGCACCTCGCTCATGAGGGTTAAAATGTTATTAATGTTAAAATGTATATTAACCCTTCGTATGGTACGTGGAAATACTTTTTTAGGGTCTGCTACGTGGAGGGGGATTAAACTTCCTATCATCCGATTAAGCTAAAATTTGTTATACAGATACCTCCTAAAGACTTGTTAGGAATTTTTATTTTCAAAAAAATTAATCGATTTGTATCATTTTTATCACCTGATTACGTCATAAACTCCAGTTAGGAAAATAGCCATATATACATACGATACATATATTGAGCAATATAAACTATAACTTTTGTTCAATGGAACCAATTGACTTGATTCTTTTCGTGTCTGATTCCAGATCACAAGATCTATATTTGTTGATATATTTTTATAATTATACTACTTTTATAAATAAGCTATATTAAGGAGTATAAATGCTATTTGAGTATTATTTTAATAAAAAAAGTGTTTTTGTCAAATACATATAATTTACGATAAACTTCTTTTTTCGATTGATGTTGCAAGTTTTAGCTTCTAATATCTTCGGCAAGTATGAAAACCCAGGGGGAGGGGGGTGTAAAATGAATCAATAATAACACATTTTTTTCTGGTATGTAAAAATATTCGAAATTATTTTTATATTTTTTAGTTTGATAAAAGTATTTTAGCCACTGAGTAAAAAATCAGGGTCATACGTTTTATAGTTCAATCAAAAACTTTAAAAAAAAATTAGCATACCAAGGGTTAATTAAAAAATTAACAAAATGTATCAATAATATAACCCATTCATGTTCTTCTAAAAACTATAGCAAAGAAAAAACCCAAATTAACAATTATTGATATATTTATACAAGTACATAATCTGCAAAAACAAAGTAATCGATATAATTCACGTAGTATAGTAAAATTATAAAATATACAGGCACTATGGGATATATACTAACTGAGTTCAAATTAAAGCGATACAATATTATAATCAAAGCAGCATAAATAAAGGTTAAATAAAGCACACAAAAATAACATCAGAACGATATGCATCGACAACTTAACAATAATGAAGAGCACATCTTTCCGATAAAAACTGACGTAACGCCACGGTGTCACAGTTATTAAGAGAAATTGTAAGAAAATCCATAGAATAACAGGCATATTTATTCTTTTACATGATAGCTGTATGATAGTCAGACATGACAAAAATAAGCTTTTATGGATTTTTACTTATTTTAAAACTATTAAAAAAGATATTAAAAGTTTATAAATGAAAATACGTATGCAAAAAATTGAAATTATTTCTACTTATTCCAAAGGGAAAGGTGGGTTTCGTCCACACCTTCGTTTTGTTAATCAAAAAAATTGCAAATGTTACAATTTTTATAATTAATGACTAAATGAAAGTTTCAAGTCCGACTGATGTACAACAATTCATACACATATCAGAATTTTAACCGTCGGAAATTATCTGATTCACATAGTGAAGTAAATTGACAAGCTTAAGACTATTAAAAGTGGATTCTAATTTTGAAATTGGCCAGATAGGGAATTTTTAAAACCCCTTATATGACTGCAGGTATATCTACTTTGATATATAAATTTGCTCAAACAAAGCAATTCCTAATTTTAATAAATGAAAGTTCATCCAGCTTAATAGGTTGACTAAAATACGTTCTCTACTACCTTCTACCAAGTTGAAAGTATTCGTGCCGAAAAAAACTAGCAACGAACTTTAATATTGTTGGGTAATAAACATATTTCTCGATAAAAAGTATTCCTGGCTATATAACAGTAGTATAATAGTATATATATGTACAGTACATAGATGGGATAATATACTGATACTTATAAAGTAAAACAGGAGCGAACAGTTAGTCATAAAGGTATCGTTGCAATAAGAATAATTCTTGAAGTCTATAAAGAATGTCAGTTCCAGAAGAAATTGACCTGATTTATACGTGTCATTGCATAGTATATATAGAAGTACTAACGGTGATAAATAATAATACAACCCGGGCATTGTTCATAGTGGCGACTTGTGCTACTGGATCAGGTGTGACGTGTGCTCTTCCAACGGAACATTACACGATGGATACGGCGTCGGAAAATGTCTTCACTTCACTTGCGATAAACTTGCTCAACTCTTCCTTGGAGACCTTCGGGTTCTTCTTGACGTATTCCGCGATGTTGTTGATGCAGTAGTTCTGAAGCGCGGGAGAGTAGACAAAGGCAAGTTGACAGGGTGACATTATTATTAATCTACTCAAGGACCAAAACACACTACATAGACTATCTAAAGAAAGGAAGAGCTTATTAACTGGAGGCCTAATTGGACATTGTTAATCTGAACGACAGTTTGATGATGTAATCGATGGAGGAAAACTTTCCCTTTTAAATTTTTTCCAACAAGGATTATACTTATAAAAAAGTTATTATAAAGTTTAAAAAAAAGTATTATTCAGTATCACAATAGTAAATTTTAGCATCTGTCAATAAATGTAAATAAAATACGAAAATATATAAATATTGGTTTAGTCAAAACTTGAGACAAAACAATTAAAAAAATTAATTACTATTGTAAATTGAAAATAACTGAAAACAGAATAGTTTAAAAAAAGTTCATTCTGTGAACATTTCATTAAAAACCTTAAAAACCGACGATATATTTTTTTAGTAATAAATATTTAAAAAATCAATTTATACTTGATCTAGACAAAACAGTTATACATTATATGTACTTTTCGTATATATTACGCATTTGATTAGGTCATCTTTTTTTGTCAGTTAATAAACAATTAAATCTACATCTCAGAATCTTTGTATTGCAGAATTTAACATGATTAAAATTTAGGAAATGAGGCTTGTGGTCAACACTAAAAGATAAGTAATTGCATTGATCATTATAAATTCACTTAACTTCCAAATACTTCTGAATAATAACTTCCGAAATAATGCACAGTTGACATTTATATATCATTATGAAAACAAATAATCCCTCAGTAAACTAACTTCAAGCAAATATACGACCATTTTTTTGGATTTTAACATATTTCGATAGATTAAAAGATTTAGTCAAGAAAATCATAATGTTTTGACAGAGTGGCAAGCAATGCTGTAGGTGAATACAGAAGGCTCACCCTGAGAGCTTCGACCTTGTCTTCTCGAGAGACCCTTCTGAGAATATTGCTGGCGAGGCGAGCCCCGGTAGTTAATTCAAGGAGGCTTTTACAACCCTCACTGCCATTAAGAAAGCCTAAAAAGGCCAACTGAAAAAAGTTGATGGGGAGGGAAGTTGATCAGCTAATTGATATAAAGGAACATGTCTGTTAAGCAGTGTGATATTATTAACAGTTATCAACACATCTTCAATATACGTGCAATTAATACAATAGACAGTGTTTTTAAAACGATAGCAACATTCGAAATACGTTTTTCATAAATTGTATAATACACATATTAAAACTAAGCTGCTGTAAATCCATATTGAATAAAGTGAAAAAGGTGTAATACTAAATTATATATTTTTAAAGTTTTGACACAAAAAAATACATAACATTGAGTAAAAGAAACGTTTTATTCATGAAACCAAACTTTCTGTTTAACTACAACAGGGTTCAAATAAAGTGTGGTTAAATCATATGTTCAGTACCTCAGAATTAGAGCCATCTCAATATTTTGATCCGCCAATTAAATCATAACGAAGTTTAAAAAATTAATAATTCCCACTCATTCTAGCCACATTCAGGCTTAAATATCAAAGGATCCATTACTAGAGTTTCCATCAATAAGAATTAAAAATTATCAGAGATGTTAACCTGATTTTTTCAGACAATTCAAACAACTAAAAAAAATTATAATTGACATAATGCAATATATTTAATGATACAAAGTATACAAATTGATTTACTCTAAAAACTCTATAATATGAAAATCCAGAATCTTTTAGATGTAAGATATTAAATAAAATTAACTGAGAATATATCCCAGTAAATCATCCTTATATTCAATAATTTCGTGATTGATTTATTCTCACAGCTGTTAAAAGTTATAAAGTATGTCTTGTTTATTTGTTATGATTATATATAATTATGTATATATCATTTATATAATTAATTATATTTGAAGTACTAAAAATGGATCATAAGTTCAATGAATTTCTTACTTTAATTGAAGTATTATTTAAATTATTATGTATTAAAGAATATTTTAATAAAAAAATAAAAAAATATGAACAGCATTTGTAGGATATTCTTAAAATAACTGAAAATAACATTTAATTATGAATACATAAGTTTTTTTTGATAATTTGATATGAACAGAAAATAGAAATAATATATAAACTACATGTACCTACAGTTATTAAAAATAACAGAATCAAATATAAAGAATATACATAAAACCATTAAAAGACAGTTGAAATAAATTATTTTCAATATGAGATATTACTAAACACTTAGTAACATAAATTTAAATAATATTAATGAATGTATTTCCTACATAACCAGTCATTGAAAAATAGTGAACTAATTTGCTAACTTATATAAGATTTTACACAAAAAGATGGAAAATTCACACTTAAATGATGCAATCTAAAGTGTGCTTCAAATTTTATTAATAGATGTTTATTCCATAAGTTATAGTTATTTTATAATCTAAAAATCTGATATACAATTTTTTTGAAACACTTTAAAATAAATTAAAATAGGGGTAGTATATGTAGTCATTTGCTTAGCCGAGCAAAATATATTGAGTTATTTAGCTTAGCTAAGTACCTCATTTATTTGGTATTTATAGGATAGTAAATTATACTTAGCATTTGATTGTACGTAGCATGTTGAACAACTTCTATGGTTAAGTAATTTTCAATATAATTATTGATTACCTGGTTGCTTTACTACATATTGTATGTAACACACACAATTCATTGTTTCTAACTAATAGTATTAGCATTTAAATATGAAATGGCCTCTAGTAAACCAAATTTTACCAAAGAAGAAAGCACCCTGCAAGGTGCTATATATGTGTTTTGGTAAATTCCCGTCTAATATCACCTCCCCAATCAAATTCATTAATTTCAATTGCAAATTACATGCGAATATAACACTACAGGCTAAAAAAAGTTTTCAACAATCCTTCATGGAATCTTGAATCCACTTTTAACATTGTCAACATCCTCATTGTGGCCAACTGGTACAGGTTCAACATCATCATTACCTAGATCATTGATTATATTGTCATTGACTGTGATGACAATTTTGTGGTGGCAGCAATCAACTTGCATGCATTCAATGGGTTGACACAAACCTCTTGATGCATCATTTGAAAGGTCTGAATGTTTGTTTAATGAGACTGAGTGCTTTTGTATGTGCATTATTGAACCCCTGTTCATGATGATTTTGTGGCTGAGGAAATGGAATGAGAAGCCATTTACAAGACAGATAGGCACTATCTCCAAGAAGAATACCATGCTTAACACCATTTTCGATTTTTCAATTTACCATGTAGTTGTCTTTCAGGATGAAACTGTTGTGACATGAACCCAGCCACTTGGCCGACACATAGATAAACTTGTCCACTGAGTCATAAACATCATATTGATTGATGGATAAAACTTTCTGTTAATAAAAGATTTGCAGGCTCTGTGCTTCTGACATGCATGCCATTCAAGGCTCCAGTGATATTCGGAAGTTGAAAGTTGTTCAACCCCATTGAAGTGATGCAGAAAAGCACAGCAGATATTCCAAATGGATTTGTTTACCTATAGTTGGCTGATATGAAATGTGTGCCCAATAACTTATTGGAAAGAGCTGGCAGACATGTAATATAGAAAACAACCAACTTGTTTGACAGGCAGAATTAGCATGCCTTGGCAGGTCATCAGCAACAAGATTAGTGAGGTACTAGTGTTATGTTGAAATTTAAAATGCTGAAAGAGTTATTTATTGATTGTCAATTATTAAATATGGAGATGCTTAGCTAAGTAAAATACATTCATAAATGGCACAAATATTTGCTAAGCTGAGTAAAAATCTTAGCTTAGCATGCATGACTATGAATATGACTCTGATATGCAATAAACTTGTTAAAAAATTATTAAAATGTGTTTACATTCATTCAAAAAGCCTATAAATATAATTAGTTTAAGGTTGCATTGAAACATACAAATTTTAAAAAAACATATTTTAGGCCTTCAGATTTAATAATATATTTTTTAATATTATAAGTAATTAAATAACTTTATTACAAGTATTCATGATTTACAGATAACTTGGTATAGGATAACTCAGCTATATATATATATATATATATATAATTTCTCAATATTATGAGAACAACAATTAGTGTCAAATATAGAAACACTTTCCAGAAATGAAGTGGCTATTCGAATGTATGTTAATAACTAACGTACATTCAATAATTTTTTTTAATTATTCAAATGTAATCTCAAATATATATTTTTAAATAAAGAATGTATTTAACTAAAATTTAGCACATGTGCATATATGCAATAACATTTTTTAATTATTTGAATGTTTTTTAAAAATATATTTACTCTATGCAATATATTAAAAAAAAATTAGATTTTATGTCAATTGTTAGAACCATTTTCAAATTTATTATCATGTTAAACTTTATTTATATTGAAAAGGCTGATCTTGCCAGGGTGGCTGCATTTTTCTAAGGAAAAATTCAAGTAAATTTTTCAAGTACTTTATTTTTTAAAAACACTTCAAATATAGAAAAGATATGTACATGTCTATGAATGAGTACAGCATAATATACATAGTATGTCATTTGTATGCCATGTAGGCATACAAAATTCTTCAAAAAATAAGCTGTCTCTTTTCAAGCATTTTGCATTTCTTGATCACACTTATTAGTTATTATTTTAAAAATATATAGACATATATATTTTTTTAGATTATGGGAAAATATGGTTATTTGTATTCCCCAAACTAGCTGGAACTTTTTTATTAATGAAGATAAACTCTGAACCACCAGGAATATTAAAGATATCATGTTGACAATCATTTATGACAAATATCAAATATAGATATATTTTTAAACCAGAGAAATTGTTAGTTATTATACCTATTTCTATTGAAAAATACTATTTTAAAAACCCGAAACTAGCTGGAACTTTTTTTATTAATAAAGATAAACTCCGAACCACCTGGAATATTAAAGATATTATGTTTATGATCATCTATGCAAAAAATCAACCATATATATTGTTTTAAACCAGAGAAATCATTAGTTATGATACTTATTTCTATTGAAAATTACCATTTTAAAAACCCAAACTAGCTGAAACCTTTTTTATTACTTAAAGTTAAAACTTTAAAAAGATATATATTATATGGTTGATTTTTTGCATATATGATTGTAAACATGATATCTTTAATATTCCAGGTGGTTTGGAGTTTATCTTCCATAATAAAAAAAGTTCCAGCTAGTTCAGGTTTTTAAAAGTGGTAATTTTCAATAGAAATAGGTATATAACTAATGATATCTCTGGTTTAAAAAGATATTTATGGTTGATATTTTGCATAGATGACCATGAACATGATATCTTTAATATTCCAGGTGATTCAGAGTTTATCTTCTTTAATAAATAAGTTCCAGCTAGTTCAGGTTTTTTGGCTAGTTTATGAAATACAAATAACTGAAAATATATAGGCATTATAGACATGCCCATAGGCCATAGCTAAGACTATAAGTCTAAGAAATAAAGTGTGGCTACCACCAGCACTGATTATGTAAATATATATGATAGACCTTGTCCTTGACATTAACAAATAATAATATACATATATTGTCCTTATAAGTTATATATAGCCAAGTTATCCAGGGCCAATTACTTTTTATAATTATTATTACAATAATTATCATTAAATATATATATATATAAGTTATAATGATTAAATAACTGATTTTATATAAATAAATATTCTATAAAGTATAGGTTTATTTAGTTAGTAACAATAACATAACACAAATACTAAATAGTATTAAAATTTAAAATGTGAACAGTGAACAGCTGAAATGTGAATAGATGCATAAACAAACAAGGTCAAGAATTAACATTAAGTAATATTTTATTTGAAATAAAATGTTGTTCTTTCTACTATGATCATATTGTAGTTTGAATTTTTATTTATATACCAAATGTACCCCAAGATTTTTAGAAATACCCCTAACCACCATGATTTCATTCCTTATTTTTTATGGTTCGAAAATCAGAAAATCCGCCATTTATGATGTATTATACCTCCATGAATAGTATGCTTATATTGTTAGTATTACATAGTATATGCTTACTGCTAAAGTCAAACGCATTCATTACATCAATATACAAAATAGAGTCAATTTAATACATACGTCGTGAATTATACTTCCACTTTCCATGTTAAATTCTAAAATTTACAGAAAAATTATTAAATATTTATGCACAAAAAGTATTTTAGTGATTAAAACTAAATTAATAAAAATAATTTTGAATTTTGAATGTATTTATAAATGAGATCGCTAGAGAATAAATTTTTTCTTCTATGATTGCTTGATGATGCAATACTGTTTTTTAATATATGCTCATTGTTGACTGAACTATGAACAATTTCCTGCATTTTATCATAAGCATAAATTATAACATAACCTGTATCAATATTAACAAAATATATGTTACTGAACTACATAACATTCTAAATAAATGTTATCAGATATGTCATTTTTCTCAATCATTTAAAAAATAGTATTATGATAAATAAATCACATTAGGCGACGTTTGGTACATACGTTGATAAATATATATATAAGTTTAAGCTAATCATTAAAATAATTAAATAATATATAATTAAGAAATTATAATAATATATATTAATTATAACGCTTGTTAAAATATGTATCATATTATTTTTTAAATTATTTATATATTTATTATATATAAAAAATATATTTATTATATATTATATTTAAATTTTATGTTTTTATATTATTTTATATATATTATTTAAAAATTATTTATAATATTATATAGTTCAAATGAATTTACGGTGACGAGTTTTTCGTGAACTGCATGATTATAATGGACATAGAATGAATTTAATTCATTTATAACAATTCAGATATAGAATTAATATACCTATGTAATAGAATATTTTCTAGTAGTTTAAAGATCATTTTAAAACTTTTTTACACTAAAAGTTCACATAATCTCACCATATCTATGAAATGATCAATAAAATTGAATTAAATTCACTTATTTTCTAAAATATTTATTGTGTTAAATTTGTTTAAACATTTAATATGTTTTCATTATACTTTTAATAATTCATCAACGATTAATACATTTTAATTGTATAATTTTTAACATTGGTCAACTGAATAATGGATTAATTGTTAAAATTAAAAATAATGATCTGAAATACAATACTATTTTAGGCCGAATGTATTCAATAAAAAAATTTTAATGAAAATTAATCGACTAATAAAAAAACAGACATTATTTATATTCATATTTTGTTAGTAACCCCTTTTATATATATATATATATATATATATTATTTTCTAGTTACAATTTTAAAACGGGAAAACACAATATAAATATATTTTTCGTCCTGTTGTTATAAGATAGTTGAATGAAAAATATTTCAAAAACAATTATTGATTAATCAATAATAGGTTTTGAATTATATTTTGTCCAAGCTAGAAGTCTTAAAATAGTTATAAGAAAAGATAATTATAAAAGTTCACCACATATACATATGGTATGATATAATTTATGTCACTTTGCATATTAATTATTATAGTCACTTCGCACAATGATTATATAAGTCATTTGGCATATTACTTACATAAGTCACTTCGAATATTAATTTTATAAATTACTTCGCATATTAATTATATCACTTTTAGATATTGATGATTTAATATCACTCTCAAATTTCACAAATATATTGTATTTTCGAAAGGTGTGTCAAACATATTTTTAAAAAAAATTGTATGAAATATTTTTTTAATTATTCTTTGAAAAATGTAATAATTCAATATACCTTTACACATAGAAGATAATTATTATATATTTCAGATAGGGCTATGGTAACAGTTTTTTTGGTAACTGCTTGATTATCTCTGACATAGAATGAATTTATTTATATAACTTTTTATTTTGATTTGTTATCATTATGCAATAGAATGTTTTTATTTTATTTTTAAGATAATCTATTTTCCACAGACTTATATATTACTACATACATTATTGTATATTAATATATAAGTCTATTATATTTTCTAACATGTTCACTGTATATGTAAATAAATGAAATATGATGTCATACAATGTCGCTATATATATGTGTTGGCCAACCCCAATGATAAATTTTGTTAAAATGATTTTTTCTAAAATAATTTATTGTGTTTATTTTGGTAAAACAATAGATATTTTTACCCAATATTTTTATTAATTCTTCAATATTTTAAGAATTTTGATTATATAATTGTTAAAACATCATTCGTCTAAATAATGGAATAATTGTTAAAATTAAAAATAATGATATGAAATGCGATACCTCTTTTTGAAAAGGGAAAACATTAAATAAATAAGCATTAATAAAATTTATTAATGTCATAAAATCAAGTGTCAGTTTCATTAATAACAGTTAAAAAAAGTAGCTTTATTCAAGACATTCTAAGAAGTAATTGTAACAGTGGCCTTGAGAACATTCGACGACGTCACAGTTTTCTGATCCGGTTGCTGTCCCCCTACACTCACTAGTAGCACTCCTTGAAACGGACTGAAGCGATTGTTGGACCAGATCTGGGTTTGCTCGGGATAAATGGTGAAATTGGCTGCAAGTCGGCTTTTCGAGGCCAGGGTCACGCGTCTGAAGGCAACCAGCTGACGTATGGGCATATCTTTTACTTCGTTCGGCCAAGAAATGTAAACCTAAATCGAATAGCCGAATAGTTAAAATCACGTTGTTGTTGATTAAAAACAGAATAAATATATATATATATTGATTAATTATCAGGGGTAAACAAGGGGTTTTATAGGATTTTAAGTGTACTATTTAATCAAATTATTAATTATTAAATAAACACTATAAAACAAACTGAAAACTAATAACATTTTAAATCAGAGTACTTTTGCACTATAATCTTAAAAATGTATATGATGATACAATATAAAATTCAAATAACATAATTTCAGAGTAGCATTATACCATATAAAACTGAAATATCTAGAAGGCGTCCATTGTACGTCCTCAGGTCTAAGAGGATGTGGAAAAGCACAGGTCTCAGAAGGTAAATACTATTCGTTGCTGTTATCTATTCAAATTGCCCAAATATGTAAACCAAGGGAAAAGTTGAGAGAGGGTATGGGAGAGTGTGATCATATGACCAAGCATGACAGTCAAGATGTATATTAATTTTTACTAATCAAAAGTTGTATTAAAATCATGTATTAATTGATCATCATAAAAATGCACAATATTTATAATTAATGGAAGAAGTACTTCCATCATTTCAAAACATGTACACTTTTGTTTTATTGGTAGAAGAAGACCTCTGCTCAATACACCCTCGGACATCTATTTAATAAATTACAATTATGCAAACACATTAAAATACTTTAATACTAAAAAAGTATTTCCACATAAATCAAGAATATACCAAATGTGGCTGTATTTTAAATTACCAATAAAAAATGTGGCTTTGTGGTTTAACTGCGCAACAATTGTAAAGGAAGGATTAATACAAGAATAACCTGTCAGAATGCAATATCAATGAATTATTGAGAAGTAAATGACAAAATAATCCTTAACACTAGGCCTACCGCAAATCAAACACATAGGATTAATAAATGCTAAGAAAATAATTTATTCTGATACATAATTACCAGAAACAATATCTTTATAGATTTTAAAATATGATATATTATACATAATAACACATTTTGGTCTCTAAATTAGTAGGATAGTATCGTTAGTAAAAAAGATTATTACCTGAAGAACTTCATCAGACTTGTAACCTCCAGCATTACTGACGGTTACACTCAGAAGGATTGCTTCACGCAGTCGTACCCGCTCGGCGATTATCAAATTGCCATACCTGAACGACGAGTAGCCCAATCCATATCCAAAGGGAAACACTGGCAAACCCGAATAATATCGATACGTCAGATTGTGCATGTAGTAATCGGTTATATTGTTCAAGTCCGAACTCGTCTGATACCAGGTAAAGGGCAAACGTCCAGCTATACCAGCCCAGGTGCTATGATCGTCCTCCCTCGGCTTCATGAGAACCTCAGCCAGAGCCTGACCCGCAGACTGGGCTGGAAATCCGCACCAGACGATTGCCTTGACCTTGTCACTGCTGACGGCCGCTCGTATGTCTACCGGAGAGGCGGAGAATATGAGCAGAACAATTGGGGCGCTACTGCTGATTGTCGCCTCGATGGTCTCAAGGAGGAGACGTTGTTGCCCGTTGGTGAGCTTCATATTCCAGCGGTCCACACTTTCGGCTTCAATGTCGATCCCTGTGCCTAGGGTTAGCACCACGATTTCGGCATCGGTAATGGCCGGAATAAGTTGTGATGAATTGTAATGCACACATAGTGGGCCGTCGACACAGACTTCGGCTACTGACGTCTGTTTAGAAAGTGCATCTAAACCTTAAATTTTAGGGAAATAACGGACTGTTATAGAAGAAATACACTAAACATGATGTTATAATAAAAATATATTAAAAATACGTTTTTATTTTCAATTTTTGTGTTTTTGCGCATATTTATAGTTAAATTTAGAAGTGTAAACACGATCATTGATTCAAAATGCAAGAAAATTACGTTAATATTCGATGGAGTGTAACAGAGAAGATTGTATATATAGATATGTCAATGTTTACAAAATGGTTGTTTATAAATATCAATATTTAAAACTGTTAATGCAGACAAAAATTAGATGAGTAAAACCTACATCAAATAATTTAATACTCCGCATAATCGATCAGTTTTTATAAGAAACCAAAAAAATTCAATTTTAAAAGCATAATACACTTTTTTTTTTTTAATTTTACGATGTTAATTATCCCGCAGTATTTTTTCGTTAATTGCACGAAATCTCATGAGGCGATCAATCTTAAATTTTCAATACCTGGCTAATTTCGAATATATTCTCTATATTCCGTGATATATTAGTAGAATACATAGGAGAATTCTAAAGGAGAACTAAAAATATCCTTTTATAAATAATCTATTTTTTCATGAATAATTTCTTAGACGCTTATACTATTATGAACAGATTTTGAGACTTTATCGATTGCATTTAAATTAGCACTTATATTTGTTTCCAAATGGACTTCTAACTAAGCGTCCGAGGAAACAAAAAAACACATATTTAGAATCGCCTTTAAAAACTACACAATAATGTAATAAAATAGTCGAAAATATTTAACTAACAATTTTACTTTACCCTGCACTGGCTAAATAGACTTTTAAAAACGCAATACTTTTTCGTATATAAATATATTAATCATAATCCGATATATTAATGAAAATTAGAACGGAATGAGTAACACACGGCACTGTGTAGTTCAGTAAATATATAATTTAATTTGTTTCACCTTTGGCCACTGAAATTTCGTATTGTGGCATTCGGTCCGAGGAATAATCTCCGTACATTTTGCTCATATCTGTAGCAAAAGGTCCGACAACAGCTATCTTTTTGTATGTCGCCTCCAGGGGAAGTAGTTGATTGTTTTTAAGAAGGACAAATGACTTCGTAGCAGCCAAAAGGGAAAGTTTACGATGTTCCTCACTTTGAACATACTGAAACATTTCAATTTCAATAATTAGAATGCATTAGGAAGAAAGAAATAGAGAAAGAATTAGGAAGAGTGAATTAAATAATCTTTAAACACTAAGGTGTATTTTTTATAATTCTTATAAAATCAAGTTTTCATGATGCAAAATACACATAATATCCAAATATATGATAATTTCTAATACTTCTAATATTGATTTATTATTTTAATAATGATATTTTTTAATAATTAAAAACATTTGATATATAGTATAATGGCTTATATTAGCAACAATAACAATTACAGTTTATAGAAACAATACAAATATCAACTGGTACAGCAATTGATTGTAATGACAACTAATGGCATAATTAATACTATTATTATCTAACTTATCTATACCGTTATATAATTAGTATGTTTTGATTTAATCTACCACACATTTCCATTATAATTAATAACTTTACATATTCAATTAAATTGTGTTTTGGTGTTAATGTTTTCGAAATTTTATATTGATAATTTATCATATTAACTAGGTCGTCGTCAGATAATAATTATTAGCAGTTAATCCAGCGTGTAGCGTGCGGTTTGAAGAAATGGCGGTTCGTTTTGGGTTTAGGGGTCTGTGGTAGGGGTCACTTTGTATAAATGGCAGGGTAGGTTGTGAGTAGGATATGATAGAATAGGATAGGGTAGGGTAGGGTAGGGTAGGGTATGAGTTATAGGATATGGTAAGGTAGGTTATGAGTATGAGTAGGGCAGGGTATGAGTAGGGTAGAATAGAGTATGAGTAGGATATTAGTGAGCGAGCCTTAAGTCGAGCCGAGCGTTTACAAAAATGTTGGGGATTCTATTGTCTTAGAATGCCTTTCCAGGCATCTAGACATATCTCACGGATTTTAATGTATGATCAAAGCATGAGTTTTTTTATGGAACAGCTATAGTCAAAATCAAATAAATGAAATATTTCTGATTTATAGAGGCAGTATTCAAGCTGCAGTTATTCTACCTTTGCAGACGTGAGGCCAGCGGTTATCTAATACTAACTATGAGGCTGTCAATAATAATCTGCGAGTTAGTATGTTATAGTATATACTATAGGAATGTATATCAGGTTTTAAACCAACCCCTCTAAGTCTTCATTTAATGTAGGAAAATTTGAAAGTGTACGGACACGCTATAATTTAAAAGATAAAGACCTATAGTTATAAATATAAAAAAGATTTTGTATTTTCATAGATATTACATAAACTGGTAAGATGAATTAATATATAATATATGTACACGAATGTCTTAAACATCGTCATTCCGAATATGTAGGTAATGGGACAGAGCATGGAATTATGAAAGTCGCATACTTAATTGTTTAATTGTGGCGCAAATGTTTAAGAAGAGCTTAATCAAATAATAGAATTCCAATCGTCTAGGATGCAAACAAGAATATTTACAATTTCGTCAGTATATTGATGGGATGTTCATAGTGTATGTGAATCAACGCCAACGATGATAAACGTTCTTGAGCCATTGATGCACACATGGTATGTATTTAAACGTTTCATAACACCGTGACAACGCTCATAAAGATGTTGCTGGTAGCGTGCATGCTAACTGCGAAAAATGTAAATATTGGGGAAAATATCACGATTGCAGTCTTTCACAGCAGAGGCCAATGAGGAAGGTCGTTTCTCCTGAGGAACTTTTCCATATCTGAATAAAAGTAAAATTGAATAATTAAAATATCAATTGCATTGAATGTAACATGACAACATTTTTAATTTAAAATGGACATTACTTTTTTTCTAGTGAAACAATTCCATATCAAAAAGGTCAGGCGAGGGCAAGTTTTCCGAATAAAACTTCTCTGTGTCTGCGATATCAATTCAATCATGATACATGCAGGCCCGTATTTATAATGCCCCTCAGGATTTCCAAAAAAATGATGTACGTATATTGAATATTGAATTAATTTTGAGAAGTAGGATACACAACAAATCTATGAATATTGTGAATATAATCGATTTATAGCAAGCATCTATCTATAGGAATCTAATTATATGTTGTATAGGCCTATACCTATGTATCTGATATAATAAATAAAATACACAACAAAAAAATAAAATCACAAATTATAAAAAATTACTATATTAAAAACCTCGTGAAAAGACTTCCCCCTCGAAGTGTTACTATCTTAAAAGTTAGATTAGAGTCTTAGAATTATAATGCTATAACGAATTCATATAGCTTTTAGATTCATTTATATGCATTCTAAAGCTTTAATCTGTTAAAAAATTCGGCGCTACTAAAAAGGCTTGGCTTCTCGCCTCGTCATACCACAGCGGATAATGTTTCCACTTTTATTAAGTGCCGCGCGTGCCCCTGACAAATTCCTGCATACGGCCCTGACATGCACAAGACAGAATTAGAAGGGACGATCTTCAGAAGAGAAGATGCAGCAGCTGCGGACGATTATAATTCTGAAAATTTAAAAAAATTATATTATTGTTATAAGATTTTGTATGTAAATTATTATCGTTTGAAAGACGAATTTTAATTGTCAAACATAATAAAAAATTACTTGAGAATCGCTGATCCATTTGAGTATGTAATTATATGGTCCAAGAATGGAATTGCGACATTTAACTTGTAGCCGGGACCACAAATATTGTCACTGGAAGAATTTTTTCAACACGTTTGGGTTGGACACATTGTGCCGAAACAGGGTGTCTAAGTGGTGTAAGGGGTGCCAAGTAAAGCACGCCAAAATGCTCTGCAGCATATATCAGTATATACATTTTTTTCCCCACCGATATGAAGTCAGGGGCGGTTCGTCCGATTCCCCTGAATCCCCCCCCCAGCCTACGCGCCTGAGTTTGCTGGAAACATGTGTTGGTTGAAAAAGTATAATTCAAAATGTTTACAGCATTTGTTTTTACCGACATTGGGTCTGGTTTGAATTTTACGTACGTGATATTTTGTATATTATAGTACATATAGAGAATTTGTAAACATTAGGCGTATTATTTCACGCTATACATATATATACGTTTAAAAGTTTTTATTATGATATAACGAGTTAAAAATTATTAAAAATCCATTTACAATGTTTAATATTTAAAAATATAATTTGGTTACTGTGAAAACGATTTTTTTAAATCTTAAATATAAAAATAACTGCTGTTTTTGTCATACAGTAGTAGTATATTATACATTATATACTTGTTATACCTTACTATGTATATTTTCATAATTATTAAGGAGTGTATAGGAATATACAAGATTTTTATTCTTAAAAATCTACAAGATTAGTTACCTAGTAAGGTTCATAACTCGCAAATTAACTACGTGTATAGGTATAGTTATATACCTTTGAAGCATTGAGTTGAGTATAGGGATTCATGGCCAGAGGATCAAATTCACCTAGACGAAATCTTGTATAAAAAAGTGGGACAAGAAGTTCCCTCAGCCGGGCTTCCTTAATGCTGCCACGCTTGACAGCCTCCATCAGATGGCTGTAGGTGGTGTCTTGATTAATTGGAGCGAACTCTAGATTACATCCAGCATTAATAGCTCCTACTGCAGCGTCCAATTGAGTCTTGAAACTTTTGTGATTGGTAACCATAGCTTCAAAGGCTCCCAAGTCGCTGATAATGAAACCTGAAAATATATAGTTCGTAATTTACTCACATGTTAATTTTTGTTTAATAATCAAGAGAAGTAACCGGTATGTTATTGCATTCAACTAAGTAGTAAAATTATATAAAAGAATGTGTATGCATGTCAGTTATGCATGGGCTGCTATGTGCTACAGTAAGTTAATACCATACTATAGACAAAGAATTATTTGTCTACATAGTTAATACCTAGAATTATGTTAAATATAATTGAAAAGGACACTTAATGAGAAATCATGTAAAAATAATGGGGGTATAGTTCGTTATAATTTTAGTGATAAACGTCAAAGTAATATAACTATATAACTTTAATGAATATATAGTTTTATTGAATAAATTGACAAACGCAATGTGTACACGTTTTCCTCACAATTTGAGTATTGGATAATGCAACCACATTCTGAACAAACTCAGAAGAGCTGTCGTTGAACACTCCAAAGACACGTAGCTGTCTGCCAGGGTGAGATAACAAGCTACACGGTTGGGATTCGAACCTGTTGCTAAGGTAGACCGTTGGGATTCGAACCTGTTGCTAAGGTAGACTGTTGGGATTCGAACCTGTTGCTAAAGTACACTGCTGGTATTCGAACCTGTTGCTAAGGTAGACCGTTGGTATTCGAACCTGTTGCTAAAGTACACTGCTGGTATTCGAACATGTTGCTAAAGTACACTGTTGGCTAAAGCCACCAGCAACTTGACCGAATAGGTTTTCTCTTCACCAATAATGTTTTTTTATAAAAAAAAATTACGAATATGAGCGAGAATATTTAAATAAAAAACAATATATGCTCTCTCTTATAATCAATGGTAATTAATCGTCATTATTATTCTTATTTTAATTGAACATTCTATGTATAATTACAAAAAGAATATGTTTTGCTAATAAGATTCGTGCTTTGACTTGGGGTGTCTTATTAAAATAGTAGGTTATTATCACATTTTACTTTAGTGTACAATGCTATTTGCAATATTTTAAACATGTGAAAAATTCTAGGGGATTACATTTTTATATATGAAATTATTATATTATTAAAATAAGTAATATTTCTGATTTAGTTTCAGTGCACTGTTATAGGCATATGGAATAATATGGGAGCACAAAATAACCTCGGTTTTAAAGATATTTACCGAAATTGGCTAAATATTTGCTATACATTATATAGTCAGAAGAATTACAAAGCAGTAACGAAAGCATTACTTTATTAGATAATGTAATTCACACTTGTTTGTTCATTTCTGTCACTAAAAATTTATTCACTCAACGTTAAAAAATCATTAGAAAACCAAACCTTTCGATTAAACCGTAAGTTATAGAAGATATGCAGGATGAATGCATACATTATAATTATTCTTGATTTATTTAAAACTAATTATTATAGGTCAATAACTAATACATATACCTGTAAAATTCCACTGT
The DNA here is from genome assembly GCA_034780555.1 of Coelogynopora nodosa. Lineage (NCBI taxonomy): Eukaryota > Metazoa > Platyhelminthes > Proseriata > Coelogynoporidae > Coelogynopora > Coelogynopora nodosa. Next base: position 20,197 of record JAUZND010030903.1, read on the forward strand.
TCCCGAAGCACATCATTAAGTAGCCATTTACTCGCACAGGTCGGCACCCCATTGAGAGCATTGTAGCTACACATGACGCCCATTGCCCCGGCCTCAATACACCGGCGAAATTGCGGTAGAAAGGTCAGCTGAAGGTCGCGCAATGATACACGCGCGTCGAAGGAGTAGCGGAGAATCGGTTTGTCCTCTGGACCATCGTAGGCTGCCCAGTGTTTGCAGACCGCATTGGTTAGAAGATAGCGCGGATGATCACCTTGAATATTGCGTACAAAACGTGTTGCTAGTTCTCCTACAAAATAAATAAATGTGATAATAGACGTAAAGTGAATCCTGCGGAACATATTTTGATGTACATAAGTTCACTTCTAAATGTATTATAACGTTTGAATTCTTACCAGTCAAAAAAGGGTCTTCACCGTAAGTTTCCTGATTTCGACCCCAGAGTGGATGTCGCATTATATTAATCACTGGCGACAGGCAGCTTAATCCGGCGTGATTGCCATAAACTTCGTGCTTCGTGTAGTTGTTATTCTTCGCACGGATTTCCAGGCCAATCGCACGAACCACACGATCTAGGACACCTGAATCGAAGGTTGCCGCTAGTCCTATTGACTGTGGAAAGGATGTGGCCGGACCGGCTCCAACATCCCCTCGAAGGCACTCGGTGCTCCAGACATAGGGCTTAATGCCAAGGCGGGGGATGGCTGGAGCTCGAGTCGCTTCCGCAGAGGTCGTTCCGGTGGAGAGCTGGAGAACGACCTCTTCTAGGGTCAGTCGGATTACCAAGTCGGACACTCGTGCATCCCATGAAAGAGAAGTGTTTCGAAATGGAAAATTCACTGAGCTGGCCGCTAGTGAAAATGCTGCAAGGAATAGTATAACAGTGATCATAATTTTACCTTAATGATTGTTAATTTATGCTGACAACATTGAACTGTTGCGAAATCGTATTTAACTTGCACATATATATATATATATATATCATATTATATTTGACCTAGTAGCAGTTTAGATGTTTATATTATTTTCGAGTTTTATAACTTCATTAACTATGGGTCACATTAAACATACATATATATATATATATTAATCAATATTATGTACACATATAACATAAACGTTAGGTACCTTGTATATATATATATAGTATATTTCTAGAAAGTGGTAGTAGTAAACTTATTTCTGATAACAGCATTCGGTTTACAGCGCTGAATTTCATATCAATTTGTGCTGTTATCAAGTTTTATTATGGTCCTGAACAATCAATTTATACTCCGTACACTACTGACAGCAAACATATTATGCCAAGTCACCATATTTACGTTTTTGAAAAGTGGTAATTAAATGAAAAATGTAAAATTTTATTAATCTACACTGTATAACTCTAAAGTTGCGTAAATGTGTGTAAAATAATGAAATTATTAAAAATATGAGTAAGTAATTTTAATAGAGTATGAGGTAAATTTAACAAAAATATTTACACATGCATTTCATCATTTATAAAGTGTCACTTACTCTAATTGATGGAGATGATTGATAGAAATATCAAGATTAAAAAATTCAAATATTTTTGAGAGTCCTTTTTTAACATGTGATTTAATTCAAAAAAATAAATCACAGACTTGTAAGTTCGTTGTTATTTAATTTATGATTTTTGGTAATTTTGGTAACTAAATAAATTATTGGACCACAAAAATTAAAACTTGATTGACTGGTATATATTAATACTTTTTTTAATTAATATTTAATTAAAATTATCAACATTTTATATATATATATATAACTTAAGACGAAATATATATTTTTTAATAAAAACGATTTTATCAGTAACAAATATAATTGAAAAAATGTAATACAATCATGTAAAAATATTTCGTGGGATTATTCCGTGAAATTATTTTTTTAATTGTTGCAGAATCCCATAAGAATCGTGCTCGAGATTTTTTAAGGAAAGAAAAATATTGGTTACATAATCCCGCAATAATCTTATAGAAGAATTATCGCGTAAGAAACTTAGGTCAGATTCTCGCAATATTATAGTGAACGAATCTCGTAATTGGTAGGCTTAAGCCAAAAAGTAGGAGGGTAAGTACCTCGATTCCAGACCAAAAGAATATTTCACACCACATCATGCCGAGAACTGTCCTGTACGTCCTTATTTAGCAAGAAGATGCTATAAGTGCATCGCATATATTGGGTATCCTGCTGACTAGGATTGATTGTAAAGGGCAGTCACTGTGGCTATTGTCTTCTATTACCTGTGGACGCACACTTTGTCTATGGAGGTCCTACACGATTAATTTACTGTTTAAGTTAGCGGTATAATAACTAAACCAATATGAATTGCATTGTCTCCGGTTTATACTGCTCCATGTGATGTGCGTTTAGTACTCTGCGAGGTCTACGAGACGACACTGCAGTAGCGCTTTTTCATGGCCATTATATTGACCAGGTAGGCTCTTGCATAATTTTAAATTAACATAATTAATGCATCTAATACAATCGAGATACGACTGCCACCACACAAATATATATATATATAAATATATTATATATTATATATACCATATGCATCTAAGATAGTTAAATAAATATATTATACGTATTAGTATACAATATATTACATACTATTATGAACACCTACATGTTTTCAAATATTTTTGTTTTCATTTCTTAGTACTATATTGAATTTTATATTTAACTAATATGCAAATGGGTTACAGAAGACGTAACTGAACATAAATA
>JAUZND010030914.1:0-22939 GCA_034780555.1 Coelogynopora nodosa
ACATTCGCGACAACACCAAATGTTGGAATGTCAGAATCCATCCATAAGTCAAACCGGAGCTTATAAACCTCTAATAAAGTTTCTGCCAATTGAATGTTAGTTTCCATTAATAGTTCAAAGGATTTTTTAACTTTTTCGAAATGATCAAATACTGTAATAAATTGAAAAATGAAGATGAAGTTTTTGTAACCAAAGTTTTTATCAATTTTAATAAATAAGTTACAATAATTACCAGCAAGCTGGTACCAAATCGTATGTACTGGTAACTGGTACCAGTAACACTAGTACCAGCCGCTGGTACCAGCAAAAAATTATCATCCCTGTATATCAACATAATCGATGATTGGGGACGATCATTTTGACGTGGTTTTGTCCATGTAGTATATGGCATATACCTGTTTTGCTTTTTTCAAAATTTTGTCGTTAACATTAGTAATACCCATGAGAATTACATGGGGTATTGCTGCAAAGTTTTTTAAAAAATGTATTTATAAATATAATTTACTAACCAAGCATGGCCTATATGAGTTTCGTCGTATACAGTGGGCCCACAACAATACATTTTGACGGATGATTCCAACGATTTAATTTCCACGTGCTTTTTGATCAAAGAATCGTATACGTAAACATTGTTAAAATTTGATGAATTGTAGTGATATTTAGTGTGTCCAGTTATCAAAAATAACCGACTTTATATTATAAATCATAGCATTAGTATTTGAGATAGAACCTTGATAACATGTTAAAAATTTGAATATAATATAAAGTGACTATTGGTCAAAAAATATAGGCCGAATTTGGTTTTTTTGCGATTAAATTAAATTAAAGTTTAATTATTTTTTTAGACGCGGAGGGTCTCAATATTCAATACTAGATTAAATTCATGTAAGCGTAATTCTATGTATTTTCTTATAATTTATGTATTTTTTTATTTAGCTTTGCCTAATATAAATAGCGGGAATTTCGAAGATGGCGTCAATACAGATTTTGAATCACTCAGTGCCGATGAAGCTAATGATAATACTGTGTAATTTTAGTTACATAAATGTAATTTTCTTACTATTTTAAAATTCTTATAGCGAAGGTCCCATTGATGCAATTTACGAAGATGATAAAGTGCAGCTTTACATGGGACTAATCGACATTTTACAAAATTACCGGGCCAGTAAAAAATTAGAACATGGTCTAAAATCTATCATTTTCGACGGGGTAATTTTCATCAAATATTTATAATTAATAAAATTTTATTTTTAAAATAGAAATCAATCTCTGTAACAGACCCAGGCTTTTATGAAAAGCGATTTGTAAATTTTATATCCACCACTGCATTTAGTTCTAGACCCAAAAAAGGAAAAGGTATTTTTTTTCACTCATAATTTGTCATGTTAATTTGTTTAGCTCTCAGACGAACTTCTACAAAGTCATTTAAAAAAGATTCCCGAAGTTTTTCATTAGTTCCTAGTAATTAAAGAGATTAATTGCTTATTTATAAATGAAAATATTTAGAATTATCTATCAGTCGACTTGTTTCTTCACCGGCAGAGACTCCTCCACCGCCCTTTGTTGAAGATTTAGCCGTCGTTACCGAAAATTTTGAAAATCTGTAATTTAAAAAATGTTATATATAAATTTATAAGTATACAATTTTTTAAATGTTTTTTGAATATAGAATCCCATCTATTCAACAGAATGATGAAACAAACAGCTCAAAACGGAATGTGGATGATGACATCAACGTTACGGTCAGATTTTGATAATATGAATTATATTATTTTGTACATTTCTAATTTATTAATTGTTGGAAATTAAATTTTTTATTTTAAAATTTTATTAATATATATTAATATAAATAAATATTTAAATATTAACTAAACGGTATCATTCTTTTAATGTCGGCAATAGTTTTCTCGAGTTTTATGTTGTCATTTTTTAATTCTTTAATCTAAAATATAATTATAATTATATAAAATAATTGTGGTAAATTTTTACCTGTTCAAGACATTCATTGTACTCTTGTCTCAATTTATTGGTTTCATATTGTTGGTTTTTATCATATGAATCACGATTCTGGCGGATTTTTCTATATGGTGAATATATTTATAAATAATTCTATAAATTTATTTAAAACATTTGTGTTAATTTTTAAAATTTCATTTACTCTTCACATTCCATTTTAATCTTATCTTGAGCTTTTGAAGACTCGTCTTTTAATTGAACGAGTAACTTGTTCATTTGGACAATTTTGCTTGATTTTTCGTTGCAAATTTCGTCTTTGACGCTGAAATTTTAATTAATTAATATTTATTTTTAAAATATTAAATTATTAAATTAATACATGTTATCTTGTTCCAAAGTTTCTAGCGCTTCACAGCAGTTTTCTAGTTGTTGTTTTAGTTGGTTTTTTCGACCGACTAATTTTTGCAACTTTTGCTTAGAAAATAACAATTATAAATAATAATTATTAATTATTTTTACTTGATACATTTCCAACGTGTTTGTTTTGTTTGTTAGCTCTTTAGTATTCTCTTCTCTTTCCTTTTTAAGATTTTTTTCAAGTTGCGCATTAAGCTAAAATTTTATTTATAATTTTATTTTTTTTAATTTTTTCACCTCTGTTATATTTTGAACATTTTTTTCAAATTTTTCCTTTTCCAATTTAAACGTCAATTCAAAAGTCTAAAATTACAAATTGTATAATTTTGTAATAAAATTTTTTTTAATTTTAAATACCGAAAATTTCGTGTCTGTTTTTTCCTTTTCTCGCTGCAAACTTTCAATTTTTTTATTATATTCGATTCTCACTTGAACGTTATCGCTATCTGATGATAATTTTAATTATTAATTTATAAAAAAATCATTTAAAAAAAATTACTTGCTTCCGACAATAACTGATTTAATTTTCCACTCTCCAATGTCATTATATTAATTTCATCATTACATTTTTCCAATTTGTTACAGTAAGCTTTTGATTGCTAATTTAATTTTTATTTAATTTAATTAAATTTTTTTAAATTGATTACATTCTCAATGTTTGATTTTTCAATTTCGCACTTTTTTAAATCTATCGCCAATTTCTTTATTTCGTTCTAATAGAATTTTAAATTATTTTATAATTATTTTTACGTTTTTTGTTTCAGTTATTGAATTTTGCGATTCTTGGGCCTTTTCCAAATTTATTTCCAGTTTTTTTATAAAACAATCTTTTCGTTTTTCTGATTCTTCCAAACTGATGCATTTTTTCAAAAATTCAATTTTTTTCTTTTCAATTTCAGAATATCTTTCGTCTGCTTCAATTTGAATCTATTTAAAAAAATTTTAAAATATATATTTTTTTTAAAATGATACATTTTGTAATTTGCAGGTTGTGTCATAAAGTTTCAATTCCAATTCTTTGTTCTTTTTTACGAGGATTGAAGTTTCAACTTCTGTTCTAAATTAAATAATTATAATTTTTTTAATTCATATAATTATTAAAAAATAATTTTAATTTTAATTTTACTGATCTTTGAAAATCTCAAATTCCATGTTGCATTTTTCTTGAACAGTTTGCAAACGTCTGTGAATTTCATTCTGAAATTGTGGTCCTTTTACATCCAATCTATGACTCATTGCAGAGCTAAAAATGAATTAAAAATTAAAATATAAATTAAAAATTAAAAATTAAAAAATCAATTACCGGTGTTCTTTTCCTCGGTCGGAAATTTGTTCCATCATTTTTGAAATTTGGTAATTGGCAGATACCAACTTTGCTCTCACATAACCAGCATCCTCCTGGTTATATTTTAGCTTCTCTTTAAGATCTGCAATCATTATAGCCTGTCTTTTTAACTTAGCACCAATTTGACCTTCAATATTCTCCATTTTAGATATTTTAGATGCAGATTCAATCGTTACTACCTTTACCTTTTCTTGATTCGATTTTAAACTGTATTCCAATTCCGACACTTTAGCTTCAAGACTTTTAATTTTATCAACACCAGTGTAATTTTCTTGTTGAATGTCTGATATACGATTGTTTAAGCGATGTTCATTTTTTTCGAAATTTTTCAACCTATCTTGATAACTTTCAGCTAAAGAATTTTTAAAAATAAAAAATATAAAATATAAAATTTTAATTTTAATTAAAAAAAACCATCTTGTTCTAATTGCTCCGACAAAGTTGTAATTTTCTGATTTGCCAAAAAATACTTACTCTTATATTTGTCCAAATCTCTCACTAACTTCTAAAAAAGAATGGAATGATTAGAATTAATTAAAATTATGAAAATGTCTATAATATAATATTTTCATATTTTAAAAAACGTTTCAAACAAGATAAGTAAAATTCTTTTATAAAAAATTAAAAAAATTAACCGAATATTTAGCAGCTTCCTTTTTTCGATTCAACATAATCTCCCGCTCAAATTTTTTTTCGTCTACAACCTTTTTATTCCTAAAAAATATGTATAAAATAAATATTTTTTATATATTTTTGTAATATTTTTTACAATTTTGGTTTTCTTTTTATATGCTTCATCTCCTCCTCGCTTGCAGACGAATATACTTCATTCTCGGGCAATAATTTATTTTGGTTTTGTTTTACTAGCGGTTTAATTAGCTTTTCCAAGTCTTGTAAAGTGACAAATTTGTTGGTAGCCTCCCCAGTTGAGTTTGATTCCTCATCTAAATCTTCAAGAATGCACATGGATTTTTTGTTCCTATTATTATCAATTCCATTCTTCATCGGAACGATAAAAGCCTCCTTCAAATTAATTGAATTGTAATGAACATTGTCAAACTTTTCCAATTTCGGAAGGGTAAATATAATTTTTTCATCGTAATCTAAATCGTAATTTAAATTATTAATAGTAATTTACGATCAAAACGATCAAAAATAATTTAAAACGATCTAAAACGTTCGATCAACATGGAAATGACGAAAGCTGCCTGTTATATTGTCGATAATATATTTGGCGCAATAAAAATTATAAAACACGTGTCTGTTTTAACAAAATGTTTTAAAACAATTGTTAATTTTAATTTTAAATTTTATAATTTAAAAATGTAAAAATGTAAAAATGTAAAAGTGTAAAATACATATAAAAGACATGTAAACAAGATGTTGATAAATTTACCATTTTCCAAACATAAACGATTAACTTTCCCTTCACATTGCATGTCGCAAAGTTTCAATTCAACAAGGTTTGAAAGTCCCGAAACACAACGACAAAAATTGTGTAAATTGGTCATCTTATTTCTATCAAGAAAAAGTTTTTCAAGTTTAAAATTTCCTCCCTTTATATTGGCCAAGTCTTCATAATCGTCAATGTGGTTGTTGGATAAATCAAGAATTAAGAGGTTTCTAGTTTATGGTTATTATTATTTTTTTAAATTTAAAAAATTAAAAAATTAAAAAAACCTAAAATTCTGCAATCCTTCAATTTTTAACATTTCATTATTGCTCAAGTTTAATTCTTTAAGATTTTTTAGAGAAAAAAGCGATTGCATAGAATTGATGCTATTGAACGATAAATCGAGAAAAATCAAATTTAACAAAACGGGGAAGTTAGAAATTTCTCCGTACAACATGTTGCTGCTTAAATCCAAAACTTGACATTCCTGAGGTATACTTATTTCGTCCAAATTTTGGATATTCCCGTTTGACAAATAAATGTTGCAGTTTTTACTATTTTTTTCCTTTCCAGGTTTAGATGCCAATTTGATAGTCATTAGAAATTTAAATTAATCACTTAATAAAATAAAATATAATATAACATAATCAAAATTATAATGATTGATAATAAATTTAAAATATTTTATTTTAAACTCGAAACTACCCTTCGTTACAAAACAAAACAATATTATAATACAGAAATCTGTAGCATCATAACAAGTGCATTGATGTTGTTAGACTCATAAGAAAAACAGTCACCTTTAAGCCGACTATATTAATTATAATTATTATATAGATTATAATAAACTTAAATAATATAATAATTTAATTATTTATATTATAATATATTATAACATAATTTTATGTTTTGTTTGCAAATATATTACTAGTAAATTAATTTAATCCGATTTTTAATCCGACCTGGATTAGCGAATTTTATTTCAAGTATCTAGAATTATAAATTAAGGTGTTTCAGAAAAAATAATTGTTGAAAATCTAAACAAAATTTAAATAAAATTAAATAATTAAATAAAATCCAAAATGTATGTTAAAAAATGGTTGAACTTGTGTCACTATATAATTATGAAATATTTTAATTAACACTTCAAGAGTACTTGAGATTAGTGTCAAAATTGAGTTCAGACTATAAATATCAGATTAATTCTTATTACCCAATTTAGCTTATTATGCACGAGGTTATGATTGCGTTTTTTGCGTAATAGGGCCTATTGTGCACGACATAATATGTATATTATACAAACTTTTAAAAAAATCTATAACTTTTTGCGGGATATTTTCAAAAATTATAAAAATCCGTAATTTTTAGCGATGTTTATAATTACCGTGTTACAACAAATATAAAAACATACAACAAACGACAAACAATTTATTTATCTGCATGTAGCAAGTTTATGAAAAAATTTTAGAAAATTTTAGAAAAAACGTACTTATAATGACAAGTATCATCAAAAAAGAGACGTTAATGTCTGGTAGGATTATTTTTAAAAAATTAATAATTTAAATATAATTTTTAATTTTTAATATTTAATGTTGTTTTTTTTATCAGAAACACGCAATTTACAAGCTCATAATGTAGCTGTATCTAAAATGAGTAGAAATGAGTTGGAAGATATTTACATTAGATTGCATGATGACCACCTTTCATTAAAGGCTGTTAATACAGATAACGTGTCGAATTTACGCCGGTAAATTAAGTATCTTAATTTAAGATGAAAATAATTATTTCGAAATAATTATTATAATTTTAAAATCTAGATTGAATGTACAAGTCACAAAACTTCGCAAAACCTCTACTGCAACCGAAGACGGTAATTTAATTTACAATTAATTAGATGTTAAACTTTTATTTAATTATTAATTTTAATAATTTTAAAAAAATGCATAGAAATGGAAATTAAGGCATCTAGAGAATTAAAAACGTTAAAAAGGACACACAAAGAGCTGTCTTCAGAACTGGAAAAGTACAGATTAAAAGACAAAAGTAACACGTTCAGAATGACCTCAAAACTGAACAATAAGGTTTAATTTAAATGATTTTTGGATTTTTTAAAAATTTTTGAAAATTAATTATTTAAAAATTATTTAAAAATTATTAAAATTATAGACATCTGTTCAAAAATGTACAAATTTTGATAATGCGAAATCTGGAAATGTTCCATTACTACAGTCGAGAATTACTCGAGAATTGGTCATTGATGAATTGGAAAATGAAATTGCAAATTTGCAGAAAAAGGAGCGAAACATGCGCGAAAATGTATATTTTTTTAAAAATTTATTCATGATAAAAAATTAATATAAATTTAGTTTTGCAATCAAGAAAAAAATCTTAAATCACAAATTATTGATTTAAAAAGAGTCATAAATGATACTCAGAGGTGAAATTTAAAATTTTATATTGAATTATTTTATTTTTAAAAATTGAAATTGAAATTTAAAAGTTTACACGCTTTTAGGAAAAATTTCAACGAAAATATTGATGTAATTAAACTACAACGAGAAATGAAAGAAAAAGGCTCTAAATTGGTAGTTTTACAGCAGAAATATGACGAATTGGACAAAGTAAGTTTTATTAATTAATATGATTTAATTTTATTTAATTAGAAGCGGAAAATTCTTCACGAAAATTACAATAAAGTAGTAATTGAACTCGACAAAGCTAATGAATCGCTCAATGATCAGCAGAGACAAATTGGAAAATATCAAACATCCATAAATAATTTAGAATCTAAACTAGTCGGCAACGTGGAGGTGTTTTTTTTAATTAATAATTAATAATAATTTTAAAATTTTAAATAAATCTATTTATAATATTCAATTTAGCTCAGTGATAAAGTAATAGAATTGGAAAACGAAAACGACATTTTAAAAACGGCAAACAAGGAACTGGTCAACAGGTTATTAGTATAATTTTTTAATTTAAATTTTTTAATTAAAGTGCATTCAACATGGAACGAGAGCAAATGTGGCAGAAACGAGAAAAAATACTAAAGGTTCAAATTGCTCAATTAGAGGCCACTTTAAAATCTGATGTAAGTGAAAAGGGGTGTGTTTTGGACCAGTTGATTCAAAAAAAAGGTTTAAATTATTTTTCTATTAACATTTTTACTAAAAATTTGGTAAAAATATATCATTCCATTTTTAGACGAACTGACAAAAACTAACGAAGCACATAACCAATTAAGATCAGAATATTACCAGTTACGACATGATTACGAAGAGCAAAAACAGAAAATTGATTATTTGAACAAGGTAAAAAAATTTTTAAAAAAATTAGAAAATTTGCTTAGAACTGCCAAGAATGGGGAGATTTAGGCGAAGCACTAATGGTGGTGAAAATGAAAAAGAACGATGGTGATAACAAGGATAACAATGATGATTCTGAAGCAGGAAATGGTATATATGCAAATATATAATTTTTATAATAAATATATAGAGAGGTTGAGGAAAACTATCAAAACGTTGAGAATCGAACACGCGGATACCATTCTTGAATTGGAAAAAACTCGTAATATGCTATCTTTACAACACAATATACAAAAAACATATCTGGCCGAAGTAATTTTTTAATATCTAATTATTAATTTTTAATTATTTAGATGAAAATAAAAACGGAAAAGTATGAAAACTTAAATGACACAAACAAACAAAAATTGCATGAAATGGCCTATTTATTAGATATGAGGGCAATCAGAATTAAGGTTTTAATTTAAAATTTAAATAATAATTTCTATTATAATTAAAATTCAGAAACTTCAAAAGCAAATACGAGACATTGCCTACGGAACAAAGACGGTCAATTTGGCGGACAAAAAAACTACATGGGCTAAAGACGTGGAACCCGTCGATGGTAAATTATATTTGATTATTTATTTCGAGAAATTTATTTAAACTTTTTATTCAAACATTTTAAATTTTAAACATATTTGATTATTTATTTTTACTTTTAAAATATTTTACTTTAAAGAAGCTGATACCATACTGGTAGATCTTGAACGAGGAGAAAACATGTTGGAATTTACACTTTCTCAACTCACTCTTAAGGACGAGTTTTTACAAGAAATAAACGACAAATCTCCATTGTTGTTTTGTACGTGGGACTATTACGATTTCGATACGCAAGTTACCAACATTACATCTGGACCTATCGCAGTGTTCAATTATTGCTCCTGTTATGTCATCAAAATTGATACATTTACCATGCAATATTTATACGATTCCAACTTAAAAATCCAACTATATCATTCATTAGGTACCAATTATAAATATATTGGCGTTTGTAGTGTGGCACTATCAAATTTGTTCAACAGTTCGTCCATACTTTTGAATTCAAAAGCTCCAATTTTAAAAAATGACTCTGAAGAGTCTAATGTAATAGGAGAAATGGAATTTTCGTTGAGGTTAAAATACACAATGGAACACTCTCTACAGTTGTTTAAAGAAAGGACTAAAGCTCTCAGTTATATCGAAAATAATCAAAAAAAGGATGTTCAAGATTGCAACAAAATTATTGTTCAGGATGGACTGGTAGACACAAATAGTATAACAATTCGCATTATATGCGTCAAAAATTTCAACAACGAAAAGGGTAATTTTATAAAAATTAAAAAAATACATATTTCTTTTAAAATGTTAATATTAATTTAGAACTACAACCCAACGTGTATGTAGGATATAAATTCTACAATTTTAATGAACACGTTACAAACGTCATATCTACTTCAAATAGTCCAACATTTGACGATACAAAAAAGTATAAAATTAATGTAACGGATAATTTTACAAATTACATGGAAAATGATCATTTGCATTTTTATGTATTTGACGATCTGTCCAATGATAAACTAGCATACGGAGGAACGTCCAGCTTATCATTGAAAAGACTTTCAGATAATAAGGAAATTATGGAAACATTTTCACTTATTGACGGGGTAAATAATAAATTAACAATAAATTTTATTATAGTTATTTAAAAATAAATTTTCAAATTTAGCAAAATAAAGTAAACGGAGAAATTGAAATTTATATGAGATGGACAGAAAATGATAATACTGATTTAAAAGAGGAATTAAACCCTGAAGAGTAAATTGAAAATTTAATACAATGAATAGATTTACCGCAAGTCATTTACATGTTAAAAAAAGTTGTAATTAAGTATATTATTATATTAAAATATAATAATTTTAACAATAATAAAAATAAGAGTGGTTATAATTATAATAATTATTATTATAACTTATTAATAAAACTTTGACATACGACAATAAAACAAAATTCTTATTCATATGACAATAACTTGTTAATCAATCTATTCAAATTTTCATAGTAAAAATTTACGTTTTGAGATGCAATTTTCCTAAAAAAATAAATTTTCATTTTAAATTAAAAAAATAAAAAATATACCAAGTTTCAGTTTTTTGGAATATAATCAATTGTCCTAGTAGATATTCGATACACATGGCAAGTGTCAATATAAGCGTGTTTAACAATTCCAAAAATTGAACGTAAAGCATTGTCATAAACGTTTTACTTTGCGAAAACTATATAAAAAAAACAATTAAAATTTAATTTAAATGGGTAATAAATAATTATATTATAATATAATTTATATTAATTACAAAGCTGGTAAGTTGATGGTAAATATTTATTAGCCTCATCAGGTTCTTTGGTTTCATAACGTGGTACATTATTGAACTTTTGACCCGGTTAAAGTAGACAAAAAATGTAGACTGTATCCTAAAAATGTTTTAGAAATAAATTTTTTCATACATTATATTTTTACGCATGATAATAATTTGCCATCCATTGTTCCAGATTCAAAAATGTGGCTTCACCCAAACTTGATGTAAGAAATTTGCGACTTTTATCTAAATTTTTATTTTTCAATAATTATTATAATTTTATGGATAAATAAATTACCGTATAGATGTAAAGAAAAGTAAAAGTCTATAACGTAAAAGAAAATAAAACTCATGATGGCACAATAAAAAATAAATATTGACAAACTGACAACAGAAATAATTAAATGATAAAATTTAGTAGCGTATCCAATTTTTTCTTCATTCAAACAATTTGTACGAGATACATGCGGAGGGTTTTCGACTTTTTTATTACTATTCAATTTTTTTCGACCCATTTTATATTTTTATTACGTGAATAAATCAGAAACGAATAAATTATTATAAAAACGTGTTTCAAGAGAAATCAACTTTATACAAGTTTCTATGGAAATGATAAAACACGTCACCAAAATTTAAATATTTTTACCATTTTCTTTTGGAAAAATAAATCGTTTATTAATTTATAAATAAATTTTATTTACAATTTTACAAAATTATTATACATTTTCGCTCACTTCAACTAAAACCACATTTCCATCGTCACAACAACAAGAAATAACATTTTCTGTGGGATTAAACGCAACACAATTGACAGCAGACATATTTTCATCATCATTTCTACTGATAATAATTTGAGCATCTAAAGTAAATTCATAAATTTTCTCAGATTGATTGAATGATTCGTCTTTATCATCATTTTCTGCAAATGTTATGGTTTTTAACAGTTTTAGTAATTTAACCACACACATACCTGCATGACCTAAACCTAAAGATAACAATGAATCATGCATATTTATAGACATACAGTAGACAATTGCATCGACCTTTATGCTGTTTAAAAGATTCCAATTGTCAAATTTGGGACACGATTTCCATAATTTCACAAACCCATCATGCCCTCCACTAAAAAGAAATTCTCCAGATTTATCAAATACCATGGACCATATTGTCGATTCATGTGCATTTTTAATAACACATAAAGTCTCCCAATCGTCATCTTCGTAAAAGTAGCTGCATATTTTACCGTCAAACCCGCACGAATACAAAAAATCTTCCAAGGGGTGCCAAATTACACACTTTACGTCTTCTTTGTGGTGATTTAAAACGACATTAAATTCTACGTCATCTTCGTAAACATCCCAAATCCATACGTTTTTACCACGTTCACATGTTGCCAGAAACTGGTTACTAGGAGACCAAGTTCCCCCTTTGCATTCAGTCGATGATGAAGAAGCTGTCGCAAAAGGAGAAAAGTCTTTCCAGGTTATACATTGGCTGTCAAACCCGCATGCAGATAGTAAACTTCCATCGTTTGAAAAATGTACCATGCGTACCGTACGAGTAAATTGATTTTCGCTCAATATTTTGTACATGGTCAGAATTTGGTTTTGGTAGGAAAAAATTAAAACTTTTTTATCTTGTCCACACGTTACTAGAAAGTCTCCTTTAGGGTGCCAGGAACAGAACCAACACAGTCCGAAATGAGCATTTGTGGAGGATTTAACATTAACCTTCATGATTTTATTTTTTTCATTTTACACAAGCTATGGATACCAATTCAAAAAGAGGATAACTTTATTAATTGTTCAAATTTGTTCATATTTTGTTATCTTCCTCCTCTTCTTCTTCTTCTCCTCTCTTTGTTTTGTTATCTTCCTCCTCTACTTCTTGTCCTCTCTTTGTTTTGTTAAGACTTAAACACACGCCGGAAAAAACTGAGTACTAAATGTGTTATTTTATAAGATGAACGATCAGTAGATTTGGAGAAAGTGAAACTAATTGTGCTTTTTTTAATTAAACTTAACGATATGAATTGTTTTTTTGTTTATCTGTAAATTTATTGTAATTGGTAGATTGATATATTTCTATTGTATTCTTCTGTTTTTTTTAGTGTTTTTAAAACTGTTTTTAAAAATAAAATAATATTAAATTAAATTAAAAAAATAATCCAAATTACCGTGAATAACTCTCTTAAATTCTCTCGATCCCTCGTCAAACCTCTTATACTCTCCTGGTATACTCATAACATATAAAAGTAAATTTCTATCAGCAAAAGGCGCCCTGGAATCCAAAGCCGCACGAGCAATAGTTTTATCACTCCTCAAAACGTCGAAATAGTGAATATTGCTCAACATGTCCATATTGGCATCATGCAAAGCATTTCCACATTCAGATATCCCAAATCCTCTATACCCGGCAAATAATTCATCCGACACATCTCCACAAAATAAAACTTTGTCCTTGTTAATTTCTTGAACGTGCTGACATACTAAAAAGTTGACTATAGACGCTCTAACAGTAGTAACGTCAAAAGACTCAATTTGATAAATAGTTTTTTCAATACTATCCACATACGTCTCTGGAGAAATTACCAATTCATGATGTATCGTACCAATCTCCTCCGACGCAATTTTAGCATAATGTAAGTCCACCGATCCTTCCAATCCTATCGTATAACTGTGTACGTTTTTATTGTACAGTTTTTTAACCACGGCAGTAATCAAGGTAGAATCCAAACCACCAGATAATATACATCCAATAGGTCTGTCGCTCATTAGTCTCTTTTCCACGGAATTGATGAAAAGTCGTCTTACATTTTTAATAATTTTTAATCGATTTTCCTCGCAGATGGTATCCAACCCAAGAGTAGAAAAAATCTCTAGACACTTTTCTTCTTCTTGCTGAGTGCCAATTTCAGCCGACTCGCTAAAATTCTCAATCCAACATGGATTGACGTCATTGCTCATCTTGTCTGACAGGTTGAAAAACTTGTAAAATTTTTTCACATTACTCGAAAGCATGTAAGAACCTGGGGGAAACGGAATCAAATCCTCTCCACACATGTCGCTCGGAATAGCCTTCATTTCAGACACTACGAATTTCTCTTCTTTTCCTAAATAGGCATACATGGCCCGAATTCCGATGGGATCTCTTGCAGCGATAAATTCGCAATTTGTAGCATCTACAATGACTAAACCATACACTCCGTCCAATTCTCTCATAGTCCTGTCAATACCAAACTTTAAATACATTGCTAAAACCACTTCACAGTCTGAATGTGTTGTGACCTCCAAATGGTACTTTTTTATCAAATATTTATAATTGTAAATTTCCCCATTTACAATACAATAATATTCGTGTCCGTGAGAAGGGAAAAGGGTATTTTCACTATTAGAAGAACCAAGATATTTTTTAATAAACGGCTGCATAGATTCGCCATCTAGTCCGTTTATTATCAAACGATGAAATCCCAAAACAATCTCCTTTTCTTTTCCAATATTTACATATTTAGTGTCTTCGGGACCTCTATGAGCTATTCTATCGAAATATTCTCTAAGATTAGACAAATTGTACAGTTTTCCTTTATAAAGAAATATCCCACACATTTTATAAATTTGAAAAACTGGTATTAAAATCTAAAAAACAAGATTAAGTATTTACTCAGCTTGAGGTGCTTTTATCTACACTTAATATATATACAAAATATGGCCGATCAGATAAATTCCGACAATATAAAATATAAAATATAAAATTCAAAATTCAAAACTTGTTTCCATTTGATTGTTTCATGATTAAATTACAATTTTGAAAACAGAGCTGTACTAATAATTATAATTATTTATTAATTATTTGTTAATAAAATTAATTTTTCGGTAGAAAATTTTCTGTCAACTTTTTAAGATTTATAATTCTATGTAGCATTATTTTGTACAAAATTTAGTTTAAACTTTAAATTAAAGTAAAACAAAAACATTATCAATTTCTATTTAATTTTATTTTAATTTTTAATTTTCACCCTTATCACAAAATTTTAGTCATTTTTATTTGACAAATACTCAAAAATTATTGAAAAATCTTTATCTCCTTTACCTGTACTGTCTACCAAAATGTCGTACAACTTGCTAGCTTTTTCTCCTAAAGGTGTAAATGTTTGAGTTTCTTTTGCTGCTTTGAGAGCTAATTTTAAATCCTAGAATGAATAATAAATATTAAATGAATGTGAACACATCCTGTATAAAATGTTGGCTAAAGTTACAGAAAAGCCTTAACCTCATTTTTAACAAAAATATACAATAAAATACATTATAGAAATAATATCCAAAATTTTTTATTTGGGGTAAATTATAATTAAATGACACAAAATCAAATTTTATAGAACAAATTCGTGATTGATTTATATAGATTAATTATCAAGTTAATTGGATTAATAATAATTAAAAAAAAAACTTTATAAAAAAAACTTAAAAATTTGTTTTAAAAATAACCTTTTGCATTAGAGATGAATCGAATCCTGGGTTATAATTATCGCTACTTGGGGCTCCATTCACTACTCCTGGGAATGGGTTGTATATTTCACTGCTCCAACAACGACCACTGCTAGCATTGAGAACCTCCGCCATTTTTTTGGAAGATAACCCCAATCTATAAATTTAATTTTTTCAATTACATTGACATTTAATCCAAAAGAATGGCATAGATTGATAGATTTGCATGTTGCGTAAAAATTTTCATAAAATCAAGGATACACAAATGACGATAATATTAATTTTTACCAAATTTTTAATAAAATTATCATTCTACACTAATCTAACAAGCCAAACACATCACTCATTGGTTTAAAAAATGGGTAATAATTATGAGCAAATTTTAACAATTTTAAAAATGTGGTAAAAATTTAAATTACTATAACTTTTACTCATAATTTTTATATATTAATAATTATTAATTATAATTATTTATAAATTATTGCCATTCTTTTGAACTATATATCAATTGCAGCATCTTCAAATCCTTTAAATATCACTATAACTTAAAATACCCACCTAGTTCCCAAAATCATCGCTTCGCTAGTCCCAATCATGCTGATGGCCAACAAAAGGTTGTTTGCTAATTTTGCCGCCTAAATATAACTTGTTAAAATTATTTTTTAAAAAAATACCTGTCCTGTGCCAGTTGGCCCGCAATTTACAATTTTATTCCCCATATGTTTCAAAATAAGTTCAATATCTTCACGTTTACCACTACTATCTCCCAATAAAAAAGTTAAAGAACTATTCCTTGCTGCGACGACCCCTCCCGACACGGGAGCATCGGAATAACTGTTATTTTGAAAAGCTGCCTTCTGTGCAATATCTAAAGACAATTTTGGAGAAACTGTACTGTGATCCACAAACGTAATATTTTTTCCTTGTTTTAAAATGCCTTGATCTGATAAATACAATTTTTCCACCTGTGAATCGTTCCTCAACATTGTGAGTACTGTTGTGCATGATTTTAAAATTTCTTGCACATTTTTAGCAACAGGAATATCTAAAAAATATTAAAGAATTCTTTTATAAAAATATTTTACTGCATCTTTCCAATTTATCGCATTTATCTAGATCCACATCGAAAACTAAAATTTTATTTGCCAATTTTTTAGAAAGATTATAGGCCATCTCACTTCCCATACAACCAAGTCCAATAAATCCAATTTTTTTACAATCATCTATAAAAAAAGAGTTTAAAAAATGTAAAAATTTTACAAACGTGATAAATTCCGGGAGAAATTTTTCCATTTAAAATTTTTACACACGAGACGAATTAATATCATTAATTAATGAAATTATAAATACTTTTTTAAAATTCTTGATAAATTAAATATCAAGTTTTGATCTCAAATAGAAGCAAAAACTTTATATATTATTCGTTTCTAACACTTTCAATGTTCAATGAATATTCTTCATGTTATAAAAAAAATAATTAAAATATTAAAGTATAATTACCACAATAATTAGTATACTGTGTTTAAATAATATTTTTAAAATTTAAATTTTACAAATTTTAGAAATATACATGGGTCCAAAATTACAACACAAACTTGGAATAACCAATTGACCGCACTTTGTCTGTTTTATATTGAGGTGATTTGTGAGAAGAGCATTATTGTGAAAATCTAAAACAGAGCACAAGGGTTTTGAACCTTCGCTGTCGACAGATGCAGCTGACATCATTAAAGCTTTTTCCACAATCATATCATTTTGTTCGGGAGAGAGAGTACAGGTAGAATAAATAATAATGCCTCCTTTTTTACAGTTTCGTATTCCGGATCTAGAATTTTTAATATTAATTTAAAAAATTATAAAGTAATAAATAATTATTTTATTTAATTACAATAAGAGTTCGAGTTGAAGTTCTTTTAGGTCGTTTAATTTTTTTCGTGTGTTGTATTGATAATGTCCAGATTCGGCATTTACAGCACTTCGATCTCCAGAACAGGGGACATCCACAAGAACCTAATTTAAAAAAAAAGATATTTTATAGTAATCAAAAATAATAATCAGTAGAAAAATAATTCGTTTTAAAAAAAGACATTTTATAGTAGTCAAAAATTATTTTGATAGAATTTTCTTCCAGAAATAATAATATAAATAATTATTTAGAAGTAAAAAAATCACTCTATCAAACTTTCCATCCGAAAATGAAACAGCATTACAGCATTTTGTAATCACCATATTTTCTATTAAAGTAGGATGGATAATGTTGTTTAAAAGGGTCTTGAAACGCTTTATTCTTTGATAACTCACATCCATACATGTCACTTGTTCTCAAATTTTAAAATAATTATAAATTTTAAATTTATATAATAATAATTTTTCAAAATTCGAAAAAAATACTTGCAAGACACAATTGAAGTATAACAAAAGTTTTTCCACCTGGAGCTGCACACATGTCCAAAACCTCATCACCTGGTTCCACATTTAAAGCCAATACTGGTAAAATGGAAGCAAGATCCATAATATAATAATTCAGGATATTCTCAGTGACATTGGATTTTTTGATCGTGCAAATTTTACTCTTGGGGAATGTAAAAGCATTAATCATTTTGGACAAGTTGGTAACCTTTTCTTGTTTCAAGTTGAACAAATTAACTTTTTTATTATTTTTTGATCGATTAATTGAACATTCGGATTGTAATTTAGCCGGGGTAAATTCAAAAAGGTTGGTGGGGTCAATATTGAACGTGGGAGATACTTCTAATCAAATATTAAAAATAAAAAATATTTTACAAAATACCTTCAGTTTCAAATTCTGCAATATTTTGAACGTCATTCTGATTGCAATAGTCTTGCACTAAATCTACCTCACTGGCACTATTGTAATTATTACAATCCCTGAAAACATTAATCATGTTTTTTTTGTTGAATAAATCAACAGAATCCTGACTACTGTTTGAATAATTGTTCACCACGGCACAGTATTTTTTTGGGGATAATAAAGCACATCTTATACTTCTCCACACAGGTAAAGGAAATATTTCTCCGTATTCAGAATCAAAAATATTTAGAGATTCGTTTGGGCGATATTTACATCCCAAAATACGTTTTGTAAAGGTCTACAAATATAAAAATATTTTAAAAAAATTTTAAAAAATGAAAATTTAACATTGTAAAATCACCCCCATCAGGGAAACTTTTTTAGTCGAAAACTCCGCAACAGAAACATTATGGGGTAATTTGAGCGACGTGTATTTAGATAAAATAACATGCTCAAATTTATGTGCATATCTTACAATTAATTTCATCACGCTAATTGTCAAAATTTGACATTAAAATTTAAAATTTAATTTAATTTAAATGTCATTATTACCATAGTTACTTGTTTTTTAACTTGAAAAATAAATAAAACTCAAAAATTTGTAGAACATTTGTGGAAAGTCTGTAAAAAATGTTTCGAAACTTCCAATTCAAGACTCTTTTAGTCTTATCTAGCTCAATTTTCAATTTTAAAGTGGCAAATGTTGAAAATGAACAAAATAAGAAAAAATTATTGCTAGAAACGAATAAAAATGACTTTGCAACTTTTGAAAATTACCAAACTCGTATACAACCGATCAAAACTCAAAATACATGTCAAGATGTAACCAAAATGTTACAAAAAGCCATCAATTTGTGTAAAAATGGTCATTTTATATCTGCAAATATTTTGTACTCCAAAATTTTGACTGAAAATGAAGAATTTTTCCAAAAAAAAGAGTTGAATCTAGAAACTTTTAAAACTGTACAAATCACAACCACTTCCTTTTATGCAAATTGTCTTTTTGAGCAAGGTGAATTTTTTAAATCGCTCGAAATGTTCAAAAGATGCATGGTTTTATTCAACATGCAACATGAAAATTTTGAAAATGGTGCGGAATATATAGATTTAATCTTCAAAATATCCAAGTGTTTTGAAAAATTACAAAAGCTTGATGAAGCCATAAAGGGATATAAATATTGTGAGTTTTTGGCAGAAAAACGCTGCGGAAAAAGTAAATTTTGCGTGGAAAATTTTGGAATTGTTGATAAAATTTTTAATTTTAAAAAATTTGTTAAAGTGAGTCGAGAATATATAAATGACATTTCACTCCTTTCAAAATGTCAACATGCTATCGGAATGCATTATTATCAAATATGTTTGGGAAAAAACGGTTATAATTTATTACTAATTATAATTATTATAATAATAAATGGTTATAAAATTTATAAAATTTATAAATATAACTTTTATTTATTTCTAAAATTAATAATATTTTTTAAAGCGGAGAATTATGTCACTGAAGCTTGTCGATTTTTAAAAAAATGCTCTGAAAATTCAAGAATTTCAAATTTACAAGAGTACAATCCAATTCAAATGGCTGTTATTTTAAACGATTGGGCAGCTTGTTTGTTGATTTCAGGAAGTAATTTATACATAAACATTTTTTTTCAATTATATTTTAAATTTTGTTGTAATTATAGATCCAAATTCAGCGAAAAAGGCACTAGAAATCCTTCAAGAATCCCATGACACTCTTGTTAAATTTTCATCAAAAAAAAACGTCAAAAATCAACAAGATTTTGAAAATATCTTAAATGTAGTAAATTCAAATATTTCAAGTTTTACACGACAAACTTTATAGACAATATTTTTATAATATTCAAGAAAACTATAATAATTGAAAATAAGAGTTTATTTTACAAAAAGTAAATTTCTTAAGAAATTATACCTTGATAGATATGGCTTTATATGTCGATATATCTACTGTAATTTATAAATCACGTTGTTTTATTCTGTTTGTGATTAATGTATTGTTTAGCCAAGCAGAATTATTGTTGTATACGTTCGCTGTACGGGTAAAATGTATAAAATACTAATAATATGCATACTTGTTGGTCTCCGCCAAGTAACTAAAACTTTTAGCCTATCTTGTATCGAATTGTAATGTAATTATTGGAGGGCAATTAAAATTTATATATTATATTTTACATGTTTTACATTTTATTTTTTTATAAAAAGTTTTTAAATATTTTTTTATATTGAAAGTTGGTTACCCCTAAAGGCTGTGATAATTTTTATAATCTACATAGTTTCACCGATAAACAGTGCGTTTACTAAATTTTACATTTAATTTCTGAAACTTTGAAGCTAAAAGTGACCTAGCTCGTAATTTATACATTTTTGACATGATGAAATGACGTATTCTCCAACAAACAAGCCCAAAACACTAAAACAGACAAATGAGAGAGGTTATAATGTCAATAACAGGGATCTGAGTCCTCATGTGTATCATGGGGTTTATTCTGAAAAAAGTAACAAGTTTGATTATTATTCTGGTAAGTCTGCAGAGTTTCATAGTAATGAGAGTGAAAGTCCCTGTTTTATTCCTGGTAGAATAGATAGTGGCGTCAACGACAGTGAGAATTCTTATAGTAAAATATTTTCTCAGAGATTGTCCAAAAATGAAAAGAGCAAGAGTTTAGCTTTAGGCGTTTGTGGAGAGTCAAAGTTGAGGACTAACGTCAGTGCAGATGTGGAAATTTTGAGAATGTTGAATAGTGCTACAGATTCTAAGGCGAGATTGGCGGTTTTGGGACTTTTGTGCAATTATGTTAGATTGCCATTGAATGGAAATGATATGGATAATAAATTAGATGTTTATGGGACTAAGAGATCAAAGAGTCTTACAACGTGAGTTTTTTTTAAATGCAAATATATTTTTTAAAAATAAAACAACAAAATTATATTACAATCATTTTTTAAAAAATATTTGACATAAAATTTAGTTTAAAAAACTCGTACGTGGAAAATCAAAAACTTGCAATTGGCACCATGTCTCGTAATGTATCTCTTTCCTCTTATCCATACGATTCCTTCTCCCACAAAAAAGAACCATCTATAAATACTTTGGAATCAAAAATAATGGATTCTGATCACACTCGTACAAGCCATCGTCTCTTAAAAAACAGATATTTTTTCCGTTCCCTTTCAGAATACATGTGTGATGATGATATTAATGTAAAACTCCAAAGCACTCGTCTTCTTCAAGAAATAATCCCTCAAATTTCCATTTCAAACTCCAATCTAGATTCCAAAATGAGTATTGTTCTACCTCAACTCTTCAACGACTTTCTATCTGACAAACGAACCGCTTTAAAAAGATGTTGCATCCAAACGCTTCACATTTACATGAAAAGAGCGAATAAAATTTCAAACGTCCTGGAATCTTTCCTTGTGTATGGTATTGAAAGTCAAAATACAACTTTATCGAAAAATGTTATTGTGGGCTTACCCTTATTATTAACAAACCAATTTAAACACACAAATCTTGCAAATATCATTGGGGCTTTATTGAGAAAATTAGAGTCGAAATCTAGAGAAAAGAGTAGTGAATTTATCCAATTTATTCCTGTCACTGTGAGACAAGTTAGAAATTTAATAGGTGAAGATCGATTTATGGAAGAATGTATTAATATCGATATTATTGGTCAGGATTTGTATAAAATTTATTTGAAATTTTGTACATTGGATGGCAAAGTAAAAAGTTTCAGTGCTGAAATGAATTCACCACAAGATGGACAATATAATGATGCTAATTTAGTTGAATCATATTCTCAATTAAATTTAAAAGAAAAGGAAAAAAAACCAAACGGCAACCTAGAATATGGCATTTTGCCTAATGAACTGTTGACAAAATTGTTTAGTGTAGACGTGTCTACAAAATATCGTATGAAGGCCGGAGAAGAGATTGTAGCATTTGTGAATGAGTATAGTGGTTTGTCTGCATGTTTGAACTTTTTGGGTAATTTAACTCAACTTTTGTCTACTTTATGTGCAGGTGACTTTTGTTACGTGTCGATTGGTTTATGCTTAATTGAAACTCTCGTTCGAAGACTCGGTTTAAGATTAAATAGTAGTTTGCAAAAAATGATCTCAATTGTTCTAAATAAAGTGGGATGTTCCAAACAACTGATTAGACAAAATGTCATTTCAGCAGTTTTGGAGTTGCTTCGAAGAAAACCAAAATTTATGATGGAACAACTTTTGGTTTTGTGTCAAAGTGGCAATTTTAAAATCCGCCAAGAAGCTATTAATCTGGTTATTACTTCGCTTTTGAGGTTTTCTTGTACAGAGTTTGATTTAGAATCAATTTCTTTCACTATAATTCCATTATTATATGATTCCAAGAGGGTTGTGAGACAAGCGAGTTTAGAGTGTGTTGCGGCTTTGAACATGTTTATGGAGAAGGAAGCCATTTCCATTTTTCAGACTGTTTTAGATGCGACTGATTTTAAGGAAATTGGTAATGTTAAAAGTGGAGCAGTAATGAAGGCTATTAGATCTAGATTATCTAGGTAAAAAATTTTAAAACAAATGAAATTATTTCAAAACTAAAATGTTCATTAATTTCATTATTATTTTCAATATTAGGCCAATAAAAAAATTAATTTCAACAATAAAGTAGCATTTCATGTTATAAAAACCAACAAAATTTGAAAATGAGAAATTATTTTAATTAATATTTCAAAACTAAAACATTAATTTCATTACACAGACCAACACTAAAAAACATTCTTTTGAAAATTATCCTATAAATATTCACATTGAACAGATAATTCTAACAATATATATATTACCTTGTTACGCTCAG
>JAUZND010030925.1:0-22938 GCA_034780555.1 Coelogynopora nodosa
CATTCGACATTTTAGGTCGCATTCGATATTTATTATGGGGCCCTTTCGATAAATATAAATATATATATATATATTACGCAGACAACTTTATATGTATTATATAACAATAAATAACATAAATAACTTTACATTATGTATATATATATATATTATTTAACAAAGAAAACTGCCGTGTGAAATATTAATATATTTTAATGAACTAATAAAACATATCATTTTTACGTGTTATAGCTGGATATTGTAGGTATTTCAATTCATCCTATTACAAAGTAGTATGTTGTTTTATAAATAAAATTATTAATAAATTAAATATATTCTTTTATTTATATATTTATTTATTTATTTCATTTATTAATTAATTAATTTTATATTTCGTGTTTAATTTTTTATTTTTTATTAATAATTGTTTAATTAAACATTTGTTTATTGTATATTAATTATTGTTTATTGAATTACTAATCTGACGTACATATATTAAAATTTATAATTTAAATATGCAGAGGTGTCAAGGCGTGGTATGACGAAATAAAAGAATACAGGTACGAATCGAAGTATTGCTCTGGTATCTGTGGACACTACACTCAGGTAAGCCACATACAGCAGATACCATTTATGACTAAATATATAAATGTATACAATTCATTATTGATATGTTCAAAAATACATATCTACAACATTGACATTTTAAAAATCAATCAGTGCAATTTTAATTAATGTATTTAGTAGACATACATTATAAAATGTATTGTATAGCAACAGACATACCATAATAAAGCACATGCTAAAGGTAATAGTTTGTCATACGCTATCCTAATATATGCCGTGTGGTACCAAACCAGTATCCAAATGTACATTTCATGCTTGCTTCAGCTTGTTTGGGCCAAGACGTTCAAAGTTGGCTGTGGCAAAGCTGACTGCCAGTCGCGAGGGGCCTACAACAACATGTTGTTCTGTAACTACGCTCCTGGGTGAGGAATTGAGGAGTTAGCCTACTGGTTCCAATTATTGATTATTGAATGAGTTGGGTTGAGTTGAGATTGGGCTTTGATTGTTGTTTGTGAATGACATATATTATTGGGAAATATAAACATTTTTAGCATTTTTAGCAGCTATATTTTTGTTACACATTTTGTAATCCACATAGCCTAAGTTTAATCTGCAGTTAAATTTAATTTTGTGAAAATTATCGCCTTAACAAAGTTTCAAGGTTTTCAGTAAGATACGAAAGAGTGATTTTGAAAATCATACCGTTAAGTTTTTCTATGTTTAAAAAGTAAAAAGTTTTGTAGATTTATGAAATTGGTCAAAATCGAAACATTCATTGTATTATATGTTGTATTTGTATTTTGAAGCATTCAACTGTTGTATTTAGATATTTTATTTTTTATTCATTTTATTTAAATCTGAATATATATAAAATATGTATATAATTAACTGTGTAAATATATAATGTATTTTAAATATGTATATAATATGTATAATCTTCATTCTAGCAATTCTGTTTTTGTTAACTGTAGGGGACAATTTTGTCAACAGAAATATAAATAAAAAATTAAAGTACGGGGGAAAACTAAATAACCAGTAAGTGTTTTTATTAAGAAAATTATAATTGTTTTATTTTAATATGCCTAAAACTTTTCGCAAACACCCCGCATTATTAAATAAGGAAAGTCAATGATAATGATAATAATAATAATAATGTTAGGCCCTATACATCTTTTCAGTAGAATTTTTTTTAAACATTTATAAGAAACCTACATATCTGAGGAGTAACCACAATTTAAACATTTTTGTATATTATCAGAGGCAACTTTAATAATGAAGCGCCTTATAAACGGGGTTCAGCTTGCTCCAAGTGTCCAGCTACTCACCCCAACTGCAAAAATGGTCTTTGTGGTAAGCTTAATTGTGTAATACATTTGTGAAATTTAATTATGACGTATACCTACATCACCACCTAATTCAAATCAATTATGTTATTTATCATAGATTCAAAGTATAACTACAATATACCAATATTATATTACAACAATATTACGTTGGTTACTATTGTTTAAATAAATGTTTTTTATATACTAATAAAGGTGCCACAATGACGTCATATGACGGTCAAAACTTTGACAAATATATCTAAAATGCATTTACCGTATATTTTATAACATCAAGTATGGGATATTTTTTATTAAATCCAAATGAAAAGTGGATACTTTTTAGCAACGCACAATAAATAAATTAAAAAAACTAATTGTTTAAAGATCACAAATAGAAACTTAATTCTATTAATTCTTTTTAATAAGAATAGACTGGCCAAGACAAAAGTATTAAACGGATGCGCGCTTACTATTTAATTTTTTATATTCCATTTCAGTGTCTTCAAGGCCAGCCAGAAATAATCAAGGAATTATGTCCCGTGTTCTGTCAAGATACCCGAATTAAGATGCATCGGTTTTCTCTGTGATGGATACAAACTGAACTATATTTAGATGTAGTTGTTTTCTTAAAAGTAGTTAAAATATCCAATGTAATAATCCAGGGGCTGATCCAGAGGAGGGCCCAGGGGGCACGTGTCCCCCCTATTCGGGGGTATATGCGCCCCTTGGATGTTGTGCCTCCCTAGATTACATTTCTGGATCGGCCCCCTGTAATCGATTGTTGTTTTGTACACAGTACTTTTAATATTGTGGACTTACCAGAATATTATTAATAAATAAAACTCTATATTTATTTATATAAACCAAATTGTGTATTGCATCATTCAATCAATAACGGCATATTATTGGGAGGATTAAATTTTCTGCTGTCTATAAAATCAGTAGATTGTAAATATAAATTATGCACTCAGTTCGTGAAAGAAAAGTTTTTTGCTAGGGATACAATAACACCTTTATTATTAACTTTTTGATATATACATCAAACCCAATTATAAAATATAAAACATATTTTAATAATGCAACTTGAATACGTACATTATTATCGGGCTATGTTTTCTCTCTTCACTCAATTAAAAACGGTTTTTAAGGTTAAATCAATCGGGAGAGTCGACATTAAAATGTAACAAAACAGTGGGCATGATATAGATATTAAATAAAAATAATAAATTTATACATTTATATAGGGCTTACATGTCCTATAGATGGCAGAAAACAAAGATCAGATAAAATGCTATAATTATAATAAAAAATTAAAAAATAAGTAGGATCTACATTTTATAGAGTCACTAATTATGGTCAAATATTTTAGGCAAAATATATATAATTGAAGAATTATAACTAGGCCCTATATGCCGTTTTTAAAAATATATAGGATTATGTATATTTGAGTATGTCATTGTGGGCATTATGAAGTTTCATAATTAATCTTAAAAATTAAATAAGTCCGATAGTTAAAACTTATTTTTAATAACATTTACCAATACCTTATTTATCTGTTTTAAAAACAACAAACCAACTCAAACTGTACCTATACCACTTAGTATAGATGTGGCACTGTTTGCTGTATTCCATCTCGTCTAATACTGGTATGGACTCGTCGTTAATGAACTTAAAAACCTAATTACAAAATAAATGCGATTAATATAAACATAAACAAATATCCAGCCGACATGGAAAAAAATACAAACATGAAACAACAGATGAACCTATTTACAATTTAAAAACTATAATTTACCTATTGTTGACATTTTACCTTTTATTTTGTCTAATGTTTTAAATAGATCTATTTTATACATTTTAGAATAAAAACAACCAAACAATAATAACTTGCAAACCATCTTCTTCTACAACCAAACCAAATATATTGAAAAAACAGGTGAACATTATGATTCTATTTATTCAAAATTTAGATATAATCCACCACATTCTTTTAAATCAAAACTCGAAAATAGTTGTATCCTAAAAGTTCCATACATTAATGCCCAACACTCGAAAGAAATTAAACAAATTGTTCGACAAAGTCAAATTCATATCACTCCTATTTTTACATCAGGAACCAAACTAAGTTATAAATTAATATCCTCATGCTTACAGCTACCTACATGCACTGTAAATAAAAACTGCACCTGATCTAACACAATTTTGCAGAAAGAAAAACATTATATACGAATTAACTTGTTCTATTTGTATTGATAAATATAACTAATGTATAATACAAAAGAGAACTACATATTCGAATAAAAGAACATAATACAGCTATTCACAAAGGGGATTTTAAGATTCTAAGGATTCTATATTGCATATTGATTTTTAAGATTGATAAATTCTAATTTTTTTAACAATAATATATATTGTATAATCAATTTGTTTGAATTTAAAATATTAATTTTATTGTGTTCAAGGAGTTATCCGAAATATTTATATAATTGAAGTTTTAGCTATCGGACTTATTTATTTTTTATTATATTAATTATGAAACTTCATAATGCCCACAAAAACATACTTAAATCAATTTTTACTTTTTGTTTAACCTGTCTCCATTGCTGTACAAGATTTTTATTACTGTACTTAGATACCCAAATAAAAGCTTATTATTTTTATTTTTATTGCATTATCATATTTATCACATAATGGCAGCAATTTGAAGTTCGTATAATGCCTAGTATTGCACAAAATTAGTTAAAGATAACTGTTTTTGATTTTTTTTGATGATATCGGTACCAATAAGTAGTTCAGCTTTAAGATGGAAACTTTCATTGATTTAATGTATGTATGTATTTATTTATTCCACTGATATAGTATAAAATTATGTACAGTATTAGAGTGATGTATAAAACATATAACAGATCAAATAATTAAATTGTTTTATTTTCGAAGATAGTCATTCATAGTTCGAGGAGCCCACTGTCGGAATGCCAATTGTCCGATCTTCAGGCGACAGGCTGGTGGGATAGAGAGTTCACCCCGAGTAGCCTAGATGAGCGAGTAGGAAGGGCGTCATTCACTTTTAGAGAAAGCTGAGATTTTACACCTGCAGAAGCTCCCTGTTGTTCCCATACTTTTCGCACTAGGGTAATGCGAGCAGCATTCTGTTGTTCCCGGAAGGTTGGCTATTTTATCAAAGCTAATGCAGCCATGGAGCGGTCATTATTTGTGGCGGCTCTCGCAGCAGCATTGTAACTACGTTCAAGTAGACGCTGTGCTGTGCAGGATGCCTCCCCAAATAATGTTTGGCAGTAAGTGATGTGAGGGAGGGCTAGTGTCTTTACTAATAGCTCTGCGTCTTTGCGAGATTGTCTTATTTGATCACTCACATCGTTTTATACTTTCTGTTAAATAATTTATTTGGCGCTTACTTTACAACTATTATGATGTTTAATAAAATATTTTAAAATAATCTAAACTCAATTGAGCTAGTTTATTTTGGGAAAACAAAATATTTTTTATTATATTTTTTTATTATAATTTTTTGTAATTTTTTGTAATTTTTTATAATTTTTTATAATTTTTTATAAATTTTTATAAATTTATTATATTTATTTTATAACGTAATTATTTTTTCCTAAATATTGATTCAAATTTTCAGAATCATATTTTTAGTCACAATTTACCTCGCTGCTAGAGCAAATTATAATTGACGATAATAAAGTTGTAATAATGTTTTATTCTATAAATAGTATTATTCCACGTGTTTGTATGCTTTTACTTGATATTTATAAATATAGGCCTACTACAATGTGAAAAATATTAAACTATAATTTTGAAACGGTGACGAGATGATCATCATATTGCATATCTAAAATAATTACAAATATTTGAGTATGATTACGTTTCTTCAATATTTAAGTCTAGTTTTATGCACGCTGTTCAAAATGTCTCTCCTATAATCAGAGTAAAGAAACCAACTCAGTGGAGGAACAACGTATGGCGGCTGCTCGACTCCGCCACAGATTATATGTCGCCGAGCAGTCATATCAAGCTACCACCAAAGGGATTGCTCAAGTTGGAGCTCGTGCTATCATGAAGGCTCTGGTAAATTAACAATTATTGAGATAAAAAATGATGTATAAGTTACATGAAATAAAATTAAAAAAACAACCGCGTATGAGGAATAGTTATTTCATTGAGAGCGCTTTTGACTTTTACAGTTAGTCTTTTTCATTCAGAACAAAGTTATATATATGGATAAATGCATAAAATTATAAACTATAATAAATTTGATTATTGAAATTTAACATGGGACTTACAATCAATTTAAATTGTTAACAAAAAACATTATTTATCAAGAGAAAACATAAATACCCATCAGTATATTTGTTAAAGGTGGAATACGTCTATACGTTTCAAGAGGTGGATCTGGGAATGCCGTGGAAGATTACTGTTTTTGATTATAGGTGATTATTTTGAAGTTGTAACGCAATATGTTATGTAAATTGTGATAGAGTGTATTTCAATCATGAATGTTGGATAACCATTATTTAAAAATTGTGTTTGAATTCATTTGCTCTTTTTGAAAATGTTTTATTATTCAAAAATATACAACGAAGAGGTAGTAATTAACTTTTAATTATATAATTTGTACAATGTTTAGGATGACATTGTAATACATATATATGAAATACGTACATACATAAAAATGAAATATTATTTACTTAAGTGTATTAAAATATATATATGTATAATAAATATTCAATGCAGTTGATGACGCCAATTGATAAGGGAAACTATATTCGCCTTTCGTCTCTCCACCAAACAGAACACTGCAGCAGCAACCCCTCTCTGAACCCTATGAAGACCAGCTAGAGAGCAAACCCTTCAGCATGTCCGAACTTGAAAAGGCTATCAAAGAGATGAAAGCCAAAACAGTAGCAGGACCCGACGAAATATACCCCTTATTTCTCAAACACCTTGGGCCGAAAGGAAAATAATGTATGCTAACATGCATTAACAAATCTTAGGAATTCACTCTTTGTCCACAAGAATGGCGCAACGCGACCATAATTCCCCTACACAAATCTGGAAAACCTGCTAACTCCGTCGATTCTATTCGCCCTGTCAGTCTTACGTCCTATGTAGACAAAATGATGGAACGGATGGTAAGAAAAAGATTGTACTAACTGGCTGAATATAGAGATTTTATATGCGAGAACAGGCAGGTTTCAGAAAAGGGCACTCGACTGAAGATCAAATTATCCGCTTAGCTCAAGACATTAGCGATGGGTACCAACAACAACCTCCGCTTCTCAGTATTCTCGTCACTCTTGACTATCTAAAGCATTTGACCGTGTTTGGAGATCTAAACTTCTTGCCCAGCTTATGGAACTCGGAGTTCCTATACGATTCGTCCACTGGATCGCGGGCTTTCTTTGCAATCGACAAGACAATGTCAACATCAATGGTTCTCTCAGCAAAACTGTCCTTCTAAGAGAAGGAGTACCCCAAGGAGCAGTCCTCTCTCCCCTCCTCTTCACGATTTTCTTGAATCCAGTCCGCTTATCCATTCCTAGAGGGATTAATAGTATGTATGCAGACGACATGACCATCTGGGTTAGCTGTGCTAACATATAAGAAGCTCGTCGACATGCTCAAGTGGGCACAGAAGCTATCCATAAGTGGAGCATCGAACACAATCTTACTCTTAATTCTAACAAATGTGATACTTGCCTCTTTACCAGTAGCACCCATGAGGCCAACTACACTCCCATAGTCAGCATCAACGGCACTCCACTCAAAGTCAATCGTACTCCCACTTTCCTCGCAGTCACCTTCGACCGTGCCTTGTCCTTCAAACAACATACTACGAAGACTACCCAAAAAGTCAGTTCAAGATGCAGAATGCTCGGAGCATTAACCAAGAAAACCTGGGGCTGGAACACATGCAATATGAAAAAGATCTACTTCATGTTTTGCAGAAGTGTCCTTGACTACTGTGGTGCTGCCACCTCCACTATGAACATCCTGGAACGATCCCAAAACCGCACAGTTCGCATCATCACGAGCCAATTGTCTAGCATACCCATCGAGACCCTCCAACAAGAGACCAAAATCATATCCTATTCCATTCACTCAAAAAGAGCTATTGCTAGATCCTGGAAAAATCTGTCCGCCTTCCTATTCCCAACCCTCGTCGGGTTATCGCAGTCAAACATGTCAATCATAGACTGATTTCACGCAGCAGCTGGAGAAAAGAAGCTACCAACATTCTCAATAACATAAGTCTAGCTAACACCAGCAGACAGGATCTTGTTCTTCTTGGGTCTCCCCCATGGCTCAGATCATCTATTCCAGAAAACACCATCTCCCTTGATCTTGATGGAGGCAATAAAAAGGGTGAAGACGAAGACAACATTTTACAAGATGTACTTAGTACTCTCTCTTCCAAAGATTCTCACTACCACATCACCATATACACAGATGGTTATGTCAAGGACAGTACAGGAGTAGGCGGTAGCGCGGCTGTCATCACCACGGGACCTACCAACAACCTCAACGTCATAGATACTATTCAGAATAAAGGTAACAAACAAACGAACTCTTACGAGACCGAAGTTGCTGCCATGATTTTAGCTCTCGAATACATTAAAAATCTCGACAAATCCAATCTCAATATTAGAATATGCTCCGACAGTAAGGCTACTCCTAGCGCCATCTTAAACAACACTTTCTGCAATAATGACATAAACATTATCCGGCCATGCTAAAATCAACAACATAAAACATCATCTTCTCATATGGGCTCCCGGTCATTGCAATCGAACTAGCTGACCAAGCGGCGAAAAAAGCCACCATGACTCCAGGTTAATTCAAATCTCTCATCATCTGGGACACTGCCACAGCTATCATAAAAAGAGAGATCAAAGACAAAAACATTGAAAATCCCCGAACGAAAATCATCTAAGGTAGTGGTAAACGTTCCAAAATCAAATTCGACAGGAAAGACATCATAGCTCAACTTTGATCAGGTCATTCTCTTTAGCTCGTGGCCTACGGGGCTCTCATCCGCCCGGCGCCGACCCTATCTGTCCGCTCTGTTTATCTGAACCTGAAACACTTGAGCATTGGCTTCTGGATTGCCCTATCTCCACTCCTCGTCGTATACGTTTCTTTGGCGGTCCGAACATCGACCTTGCTGTGCTCATAGAACATTCGGACCAGGTAGTAGCGTTCTTCCATGCGGGTAACCGTATGTGACGCCAGTACCTAAGCAAGCAAGCAAGCAGCAACCCCCGATAGACAAATTCCCTCCCTGTTTTCAGCTAGGTCGAGCGAGGGAACCCAAATATCCAGCAATTGTCAGACCCAGTCCGGTTGTAGGCAGCCAACTACAACAGCCCGGTACTTCAGTCCGCCCTCATCACCTTTCTCGAGTGAGACAGTCACGTCCCATATTTATATATATTTAATTGTATTGTTTTCTATTTTCTTGTCGTCTTATATATATTTCATAGTATATTTTCTTCATGTGTTTTTCTTGTATTTAACTAATATTTTTAGGCATTCATTTCGAATAGAATAACACATTTCGTTATGTGTTTTGATCATCTAAAAAATTTTATTATAATTACAGGACTTTAGAATATATTGGAAGTTGGACATATTAGCGGATGTATTATAATAAAATTAACATATAATTATGTTTGGGTATACAAAAATAAATATATATTACTTTTGCAACTAGTGGCAAATTTCCGAATTATATCTAAAGTAGCGTACCAAGTTACTAAATTGCTTAAATGAAGAAAATAAGGCATAGAGTATCATCTACAATTAATATTAATTTATAACGTACTACTTATGTGATCAAAGAAGGTATATATATATATAAATATGTATTGTATTTAGTGGTAACATGTTTGACCATTATTTGTAACAGCTAAGAGGGGGAGTATAAAATACGCCCACAATTGAGGGGTAGTATAAAACACGCCACAATTGTTTTCATATTTATATTTGTTTGATAGTGCTTAGATTCACGACTTCGTGTGTTACATGTTTGTGGGATCCATGTCGATCTATCGAATTTTGAGATCCGTGTCGATCTATCGAATAGTGAGATCCGTGTTGATCTATCGAATTGCGGGATCCGTGTCGATCTATCGAATGGCGGGTCTGTGTCGATCTATCGAATTGTTGGATCCGCGTCGATCTATCGAATTGTGGGATCCGTGTCAATCTATCGAATTGCGGGATCCGTGTTGATCTATCGAATTATGGGTCTGTGTTGATCTATCGAATTGTTGGATCCGCATCGATCTATCGAATTGTGGGATCCGTGTCAATCTATCGAATTGTGGGATCCTGGGATCCGTGTCAATCTATCGAATTGTGGGATCCTAGGATCCGTGTCGATCTATAGAATTGTGGGATCCTGGGATCCTTGTCGATCTATCGAATTGTGTGATTCTGGGATCCGTGTTGATCTATA
Organism: Coelogynopora nodosa; assembly: GCA_034780555.1. NCBI lineage: Eukaryota > Metazoa > Platyhelminthes > Proseriata > Coelogynoporidae > Coelogynopora > Coelogynopora nodosa. The sequence goes on from JAUZND010030925.1 coordinate 10,357, forward strand.
GAATTGTGGGATTCTGGGATCCATGTCGATCTATCGAATTGTATGATCCTGGGATCCGTGTCGATCTATCGAATTGTGTGATCCTGGGATCCGTGTCGATCTATCGAATTGTGAGTTCCGGGGATCCGTATCGATCTATCGAATTTTCTATTATTATGTTTTAAATGCTCGACTTCGTGTTTTATATGTTTGGGGGATCCGTGTGGATCTATCTAATGAACTGTAGTATGTATCAGTTTTTTGAGTAGACACGTATAAAGCTACTTATAAATAAAGATTTTTATTGTGGAATTTTTTTGTAAACAAATAAATTATATAGAAAATGTTGCTATTTCCAATTAAGAAAAATAAATTGACAATTCCACTTTATTAAATAATACAATAGGAATAACACATAACAATGTTTATCATGAATTATATATGTTTTTGTTTCTACTAAATTAACTTACAAACTAAATTGCATTATTCAGGGGGTAGGGTTTTGTCAAATAATGACCGATTCATGGATTTTAAACAACATATTATTCTTAATATGTTTACTGTAAATATTATGGTAATCCTATAATTCTTTGTAATAAAGTTTACATATTTGCAGAATTTGTTCTGTCTTGTCATTTTTAATATTATATGCTTCTAGAATTTGCTTTAATACATTTATAATGACTAAAAATAGTATATCGCCAGATAGTTTATATACCTGCTATGTATACAGACCTGCTAACTGTCCCAATATTAGAGGCTTATGCTGGGCGTCTGATTTCATACGTAAAGTCCCAATTATTTTATTTTGTTTAAAACGTTTTCTATATCTTAATTTAGATTGATTCTAAAATGTGCGTTTTATTATACAACAATTATTTACCTATACATGAGTGGAAATACGTCTCTGTAGTTTTTAATAATTACCCCGATGGTTGCCCATCGCGTAATTTCCAATGCATATACCTATAAATAATTGTCACTTTATTGTACCTTTAAACTATACAGTAATCTCGAATATCCTTTTTAGGGATGCGTTTTAACATATGGTTGCCTATAACAATAACAAAAATTAACTTTATAACATTTAGCATAGGAATATAATTTTTTTAAATCACCAGCACTCAGGAAATCCCGATTTCGGATGTTCTAGGTTTGCAGGTCTGTGTATACATTTACGATTGTATCTGCTTCTGATTTCAATTTTGAATTGAATTAACATAATTATAATAATTAAAATGTTTATATTTACAAGCTACTATTTATTTATAAGTTATTAAAATTAAACGAATTTATGTTAAGCGTTTTCTAATTTATGTAACCGCTATATTCATAATTCAACTTTAAAAATATTTTTTAAACATTTTCTTAATGGTTCCGTAAGCCGGGGTTACTTTCAAAAAAATAAATATTGTATTGTTAATATTTATCATAATAAACGAATCAGCAGCACTATATATATACTCACAACATTTTGATTGTATTACATTTTAAAAATTCAAACAAAACAGCAAGCAATATTTAAAATGTTAAATAATACATTTGGTGTTTCATTTTTTGTTTTCTGGGATGACATTTAAATAATCTATATGAACTAATAAATAAATATTTCCTTATCCAAAGTTGTTACAGGGATAAGTTGAACAAAGTTCAAAGAAAGTAATGTAATATTCAATTTAATTTAAAATCCTATATAATATGAGTTGCTTAATTCTTATACACATTAGAACCCAACCATTTGAAAAGCGTTTTAGCTAAAAAATTATACAATACATTCTATTTATACATCACATATTTCAAAAGTTTCTATGGGCCCTTTCAAACGAAAATTAAACACTAAAACAATGCATGTGGTTATTAGGCAACTATTTTTAGTGTGGATAAATCCCCATCAATTAATTGTGACACATTAAACTATAAATGCGATATATAGTGTATATATTTAATTAAATTATAACCAATTTGAGGTTTACTATTCACATATGGGCATGCTAATGATGTTATTACAATATGAAACTTACCTAATCATTTTTATGTGCATATTGGTTGACATTGTATAAGTATAGTACATTATATATTTATATTATATATAAATATATATATATATATCTATATATTTATTTATAACATATTTTCTATTAATTTTGAACGATATAGTTAAATTTAATAAAATGCATGAGCAATAAAAATAAAATATAGTGACATATAACAAGAATTTACTTAATCATTGATTATATATTGATACGAATAGATTGAATAACATTAGGGATGAAATAAACTAACGTTCAAAATAGTTAAATCCAGGAAGTTACTGTGAACAATCCAGAATATTTTTTTATATTGTATAAAATTGGCATTAATAGTGATTAACAATTAATAAAAATGAAACATTAACTTCACATGTTTTGAAACAATAACTTATAAAATAATCTTTTAAATAAATAAGTGTTCTTAATTTTTCTTAAATCAAAACTTTATTTATACTAGATATTTCAAATGCAACAAATTTTCTTTTTACATGGCCATTTCGTCTCTTTTTAAGTTTACCAGCAGAATAACCGTAATTTTGTCCATAGAACTAAATAATTCCCTATATGTTATCAACAGTCAAATTATGAATAGACTACATTAATAAATGTTACTCTATATTTTGTTTTCTTTAATTTTCTAGTGACATAGAAATTTTGTTTCAAAATTTATGAAGTTAATGAAATATAACTAATCAAGTAAATTTGAAGTGAATTAATTCAATGAAATCTAGTTACATTTAAAGTATTATAAATAACAATTTTTTCTTAATTATGCTACTTGCAATAGTAGTTTACTTCTGTATAATATGCAACAATATGTTCCTATATGTCACTATATGCCACTATATGTCATCATCAACATTGTCCCCATAACGATCTATAAGTATCTCCTACACGTGCAATATGTCCCGATTTCATTAAAAACAAAAATTAGATGATTAATATATAACATTCTGAAAGTTTGGACCAATTAGGCTTTATGCACGAGAAGAAAAATAAACATTTTACTATTCAACACCCTGATAATCAACTCATCAACCAACCATTTTTTAACAAATTTCTATTAGTTGTGTGAATCATAATTATGTTGCATCAATATACCATTTTTTAAAGTAATCGGATATATAACAAAAAATAAATAAGTCCGATAACTTCAATGATATATGTATATATTTCTGATAACTTCCTTGAACACCATAAAATTAGTAAAAGCATTATAAATGTATGGACTCATATTTCAAATATGTGGAAATTAATAAATATATTTATCATACTTTTATTAATTTTATAGTGTTCAAATAGGTTATTCGAAATAAATATACGAGTATAATTGAAGTTTAAACTGTCGGACTTAATTTTTTTTTTAATTTTAATTATGAAATTTTATAATGCCCGCAATAAAATACTTAAATATAATCGGATATAGTTTAAATAGTTTAAATATTATCTAAATATGTAGCAAAACATATAAATTAAATATGATTAATATACAAAATTTGATTGTGTCGAAAAACGATTAATACTACTTTTATTTTAACTTTTTTGAGTTTATAAGTAAGAGAACGATAAACTTTTTTTAATTATCTCAAAATACATAACATATAAAACTAAAACGTTCATTTAACTATAGCGTATAAACTGAATTCGAATAATTGTTTAAACTTTTTTTATTACTCAAAAAGTAATACTAATTGTACTTGATGATTGGCATGTTTTTTCTGAAAATTCATAAATCAATGACAATTTTGAAATTGTGTGATGTATAGTACAGTATTTATTCTAATCCATTATTGTTTGCAAAATTGTATGTGAAGTGTTTGTGTTGTTATTATTACGAGAAAACATTTATAAATGACCTCTTAACATAAAAAAATATTAGAAGCCCCATAATGGGAAGTTTTGAATATTTTACTAGTTTATTACGGTTTATATCGGTTTCCTAATATATTTTATTATATCTAACAAGACAATATGAATTTAGTTTAAATATTATAAGAGATATTACAAAATACATATGAACAAATATTCAATTTGTATTCACTTCAACAACAATAATATAATAAATAAATGACACAAACCAACGTAACTTCTGAAATCCAATAAAACATTCTTCACTCACTCCTAACTATAAAATGGTCAAACATAACTGTCAACAGCCATCTTCGTACAAACGCGTCCATCACGTCACAGTACAATACTTTCATTTTGCTGACTAACTAACAAATATATTACTTTCAATCATGTCGTTACTCAATTGATTTTAATTTAAATAAGGTAGAAGGTAAATTGAGTACTAACTCCGCTCACAAAATTATTGGATAACATTCTAGACTGCATTCACTTACTCAAGAGCAGATGAAATAATTGGATTTATTTTCCGAATATTTATCGCTCTCCCTACAGAGAAATATTGGAGTCTCACTCAAATATTGATCGACGAAAATTCGCCCTCTCTCACTACTTTAGGTATAAACAAACAACTACTGCTGAAAATTGACCGTCCCGTCCACAGATATATTCTTATTTCCTATACCCAGCGAGATGCAAATAAAATTTCTTCAAGTTAATGGTATTAGATTTTTCCAATTTATGTAATTCCCTGAAAGTCCCTGCTCAGAGTTTTACAATTTATTGCCATAATTAGTGTATGTTAGTCGATTATTAAGAATAGATGCAAAAAACGTCTAGTTTTGTTCAAGAAATTTGAAGAAACGTGATGTTATGCGGCTTTGAACTTTAAAATATTTTTTACGCTTTGATTACTGCACGTTTACAAAACGAAATGTATGGCATATTTGGCCGGGTAAAGTAATATTTTCTTTATTTTCTTTATTATTCTTTGTAGCATTATTTATTTATACATAATAGTCTGGACCCGAATCATAAATAAATCAATAGAAAATAATGATGGCGCCAAATTGGGGTAATGCTCGGTATACAAGTGTTTCAGCATAATTTTAGGGCGCTGATTCTGAATAAATTGTATGCCGGGCTTGATTTTAACTTTTTCACTCTCAAAATGGAAAAGAAAAAAGGGCCGCCATTTGAAAAATTGAGTGACCATATTTTGACCATCAGTTTAACTATTCTTTTGCATTTCTGTCTTTTTCGTTTTTTTAATTTTTTTTATTTGTTAGTTGATTAATATATGCATGTCATATGCCATGGTAGCATCTTGAATTTCAAGATAGCAACTATTTACCGTTTTTCAGCACTTATAAGCACGTGCGCCTATACTTGGTGGTGTGCGATGTTTTACTTATAGACGATGTGAAATCTATAGTAAGTAAATGAAGGCGCCTATATTCGCGGAAACACGTTAAGCATACACTCTAAATATAACAAATGCAATACCAAAATTGATAACTTGACAACTTTCTCACAAAGCCTTACTGTACAGTATGATAATATAACATCCCACACCCGATATCTAATATTTACAGAAATATGAAATATGATGAAATGTCACAGAAATATCCCGCGATTTTCATTGTGTCAATATTTTAAATTTGTTCAACGAGCAAATAATAGTGTGTATAATATATAATTCGATGTGTCCTTATTAGAACATTGATCTAAGCAGTAGGTAAATCCATGCAATACGTCATAATAAGTTATCTCTGTGATTGATATTGTCTACGCCTGCTGTATGTTAACAGTGCAGCGCATGATATTTCTTAATTTAACGAATTTTCCCAATGGAAAATTATCTAAAAAACAACGTTATTTTTAACCAACGCACTGGATTATGGGAGTTTCACCTTGATGCATTGATGTAGATGCTTCCATACTACTTCCGCTATGATCATCACAATTATGCCCGGTAAGGTACCGTTTCCTCGCACAGGTGTACCTGTTGCCAGCTGAAGTGGAGTCTGAGTTCGAAGCAAGCAACTTTGTGGTGAAGGACTCGAACCAACCTTTCAACCAGGTGGATACTGATCATAGCCAGGAATGGCCAAATGGCAAGGGTTAAAAGGGTGGTGGCATCGTGGATATAACTAAGACTACATCTGCACTGTGTCGATGGGCTCTGTCCTATAATTTACGAAGCCAATTGTCTGTTCAGACTCGCAAAGCATTCATGTGCGAACTTGAGGATGACAACAAACACAATGAGTCAGGCACAGCTAGTATGAAAAGAGATGAAGATGATGAGGTAAAGATATTGACACAATTTCAGCAGTTCAATGTATTTGTTGACTCTGCCTCCCTATCTCTTTCATTAAAAAATATTGTCACAAAAGATGTCATCACTACAGATATTGAGGAGTCATTGCTGGGAGCGAGACAACTAGGACAAGGCAAATTGATGAGTTTGTAAAAACACACCTCCTTGTTGTTGCATGTCTTGATATCAAGGAACCATTACACAAACATTTGCCGTACCAAAGCCATCAAAAATCAAGGAAACACAGAAAGTGATCAGGGCTAACCGAAACATTATGCAAAGGCTAATCACTACATGAAAAGCTAAGCGTCAGGTTAAACTGGAGATGATCCTTCAACATTAACTAATGCCTGTTCCATTATCACTTGCATCTACAAGATGGCAGTTTGCATTCAGCTAACAAATTCATCTTAGCTGATGTCCTAACCAAGGATCTGGTTACACCATCTTCTGTTATGTTGCCTGGAACCACTGCTCTGGTGATAGATAGACAAACATTGGTCATGGCCATTGGTATACCACATTGGTATACCACATGGTGTGGCCACATTTGCTGGCTATGCGGATGTGATCGTGAAGTCTGTACTAAATATGAGTGCAGGTTTCGACCGAATTGATATCACATTCGATCAGTACCAACAGCATTATAGCAAAGATAGTACCAGGAAGAAACGAATCTAGGGCTCTCGACCGTTACAGCGTATCGTGACAGATTCCTTCGTTAGGTGTGAACAAACTTGATCCATCAGAACTACTAATCAAACAAATAATGCTACAATCTCGTGAGAACAAGATAGTTGTATTGGTCGGAGATCTCCGAGATATTACTGCTGTCAAGTCATCTCATCCTGAATTATATGTTTCTGAACTACAATCAAACCATGAAGAGCACCCGTTTCATACTACACTGTATAAACATTCATTCTGACTCTATTGTGGTATCGTGTCGTGATACAAATGTTCTGGTTTTATTAACAGCATACTACAGCAAAATGTGATGTATACTTGGTGTATGCAGGTGATCACAATCAGAAAAGAATGTACTGTTAAGAACTTCAAATGGGGCCATTTTGTTTTTCATCTTTGAGGATTAAAAAGTGAAAATCAAGCCCGGTATTCAATTTATTCAGATTCAGAACCCTAAAATTAGGCTAAAACACTTATATGTCAGACATTACCCCAATTGAAAATCAAATACAAATTTAATTGAAAAAATATTTTATTTTTTTTATATTGAAAATCAAGTCCGCATACTTTTTGTTCAGATTCAGCAACCTAAAATTAGGCTAAAACATGCCGGGCATTACCCCAAATTGCCTATAAAAGTAATATTTATTTAAAAAAGAACTAAACTATAATACGACAGGTAAATAATTAACTTTTAAATCAAAAGTCTAGTTTGTATGTTTCACAATTTAGTTCATTTGAATGTTTAAAGTTTTGTGCAATTCATCGAATTAAATTAAAGTAAAATACAATACAATAAATTTCCTAATATATCTTGGCATTTGTGTCTGACGACAGTGATAATATAATTAGCTATGATTTAATATGCAAGTTTTCTTCAACTGTTGCGCAACACATTTCTATTGTCTCTAATTGTGTCTATAGATACCAGCTAGTGATAAATAACCCCCGCAACTATGGTAACTCCTACCATAACAGCGAGTTTCTTCCGGCCCTCTCCTCGGTTTTTTCCAGGGTTCCGATTCAATCGGTCTAGCTTCTCTCGGTCGGGCAGCCAAATGTTGAGGTAGAGGCAGTCCTCACTCATATCCCCCGTAGGGACCCACATCCGGGATCCCGCCGACGAGCGATACATGGAGTCGGGAACCTGGTGACAGGTGGCGCCTGGCTTCTGGGCCATCATCACGCGGTCGGGATTGGGATCGATAGGTTCTGGCTTTCGGAAGCGAAGGTGCCCGGTGGGCGACTTCCCGAATTTTATGCCTTGAACCCGGAGGGGAGAATAGTGGAAGGGATAAAGCAAGTCATTTAAAGACCTTTCGATTTCTTTTTCAAGTTCTTGCACGTCTTGTCATATTCTGTATTTATTTTCATTGTCTAAGATTTAACTGAAAATTACATGAAATACAAACTTTGTCTAATCTTTCGAAAAAATTCAAGTTTAATCCTGATCGTACGAAGAAGTCGAATACCTTACCCAGATTTTTAAACATAGAAGTAATCTTGAACTTTGTAAAACTTGCAAGATTCTGCAATAATTTAGCAGTAAATACAGCAAGTTCGTATTGGAATCTTATAATTGTTAATAGTTGTATAGATAAATAACAATACATGAACATCTCAGCGTATTATTTATTAAACGAAATTAATTTTAGTACAATATCTTTACAAAGCACAATCAATTCAATTTCAATCGAAATTATTTAAGGTCTCAATAATTACTCGACTAGGACTAGTCAGAAGATGTTCAGGGAAAATCCTATCCAAACATTAAAATATATTACATGTACAAACCAGCGTCTTTACTATCAGCTTAACTATTCGTCTTAACTGTTCGTCTTAACTGTTCGTCTTAACTGTTCGTCTTAACTGTTCGTCTTAACTATCGTCAACTATTCGTATTTTTAACTATCATATTAACTATTCGTCTTAACTCGTGATTGCATTAACTATATAATTATTTTATTTCAATTGAAAAAAAAATTTTTTTTAATATTTTATTAGTTTTAAATTATTGAGATTATTGATTTTTTTTAAATATAGTTGTTATGCATTTCAGATCAGAACTAAATGATATTATCAAGTGAAACTATTTTTCCCGAATTTTTTTAATGTATACGATAAGGTATAATAAATAGCTTACGTTAAAAAATCAACTTATTATATATTATTAACGATTATTTTTTTATATCATTTGTTACAGATAAGTAATGCAATTAAATATTTTAAATAGAATATTAATAAGTATTGTAGAAAAACATTTTAAATGCTCAACTAAATTAAACTCTGGTCTAGAGGTAGTCATTTTCTTTATGACAATGACGCTAATTCATTATATAAATATTCATTAGCAAACTTAATAGTATACTCATTGAATAACAGAAATAATATAAATAGGGTTTTGTATATCAAAATATATTCATCATTTACAAAAACAAACAAAATATACAGAAAATATTTCATGCATTTTATAATAGTGTATTTGCCTTGGAAATAACAATGATAGCTAACTTTTGTTTAGAGTATATTTCAGTTAATGCAAATGTTTGGTGAGACATGTTAATGCGATGACACTTTAGCTAAAATAATAGCTAAAGATGAGATGTATACCATGATGAAGCAATACTTGATAGAAGGACTCTGGGTAGACTCAATCTATACTATTTAATAAGTTCACTTATAGTTTACCCTACCGACAAATGCACACCACTTTTTTGATATTATGAAAGACGTGTTGTGCTGATACATTGTAACAGACATGCAGAGAAACTATTATATCAAAACATAGACATGCATATTTTCTTAATGCATAATAATATTATTATAATAGGCCTAAGAGTTAGTGAAAAGTTATAAAAAGTATTCATGGAATATCGGTAAACGGCTGCACATGGACGACTACATTCAGAATTAGTCCCTGTCACGTTACATAAGACATGCTTGAAGCCGTTATGTGTTTTATACGATTAAAACTTTTTCGTTTGCGATCAATTACTACTCCGCCTATAATATTTAATATTTATTTTTTCATATTTAAATGTATATATTTTATCCACATTTGCTGATCAATTATTTTGTTTATTCACTAAACAAGACGCTATAATGAACAGATTAACAAATATTTCAGTCAAAATTTAATTAGATAAAAACATTACCGTATATAGCAATATTAAATATTCCTTTATGAGTTGAGTATAAAAAAGTTTAATACAGAAAGATATGTATATTTGGCATAAAGAAGAAACATATACTAGTAAGATAGACTGAAAACTTTTACGTTCATCAATTTCACCTCTATAGCTACTCCTCTAAAATGAGGATGATGTATTTTTTAGAAATTAAGTCAGGGCGAGAAGGACGTCCTTCATCACATCGATCCCTAACATTTTCTATTCCAGCGCTCTACACACGCTTTTTTTACGCTCGCGACATTAAAGAAGAAGACACTGGGGATCACCGTAGTCTCTGAGTATTCCTCCTTCATGTCTGCAAATTGTTGCTAACCAGGCAGTTAACTTACGAACTGTGGACATTTATTCTAACTTCACTAAACACCGGAATTAATTACTTTTTTACTCCGCTGTGTATTTCTCAGTTACATTAGATGTGTTGTTACCCTAGATACATTTTTAACCTATAGTTGAAGTTTATGAATATTTATGTATATATTGGTTTACAAAAGTAATGTATATTATAATTATAATGTAATAATAAAAGTAATGTAATCATATGGTAAACATTATCTCAGTTTTACAAACGAATTCAATCATTATTTATATATTTATCATTACACATTCATTTATTGAAATAAAGTTTAAATGTTAAACAGTATAGACCTATATAACATGCAATAACCTTAAATATTTTAAGATCACTAAGAATATAGTATTGTTTTAAACTATTTCAATCATAGAAATCGGATAAATGAATGAATCCATAATTCATTCAACAACTCTAGAGAAGTCATTAAATATAAAACCGAAGCTACAGAGTGGCATACTATGGAGAAATTATATCATACCAAGCTGTAAATCCATTTGAATTTTTCGTAACTTTTACTAGTTAAATTTAATAATTTTTCATTGGGAAAAAACTCGATTTTTGTACCTTAATAATAAGGAAATAATGCTAAAAATATACAATACTGATCACGACACCGCTGTGAATATAACTATATTGTTTTTATAAAAATAAAAATTTTAAAGGCGACGAGAGTCACTAAATTATTGCCAAATTAAAGGATTTACTAATCATTTCATTTTTTGATAAAAGATTACCAGAAAAAACGGTTTTCAAAAACATTCAATTAAATATGTACTTATAATTGGAGTATATATATAATTGTGATTAAATAATTTAAATAAATATATATAATTTGTAATTAAATAATTACAAACCACTTATTTTTAATTTAACGTTAAATGATATTTTGATCAAATCACTTCTTGTTTTTCGGCACAGTTACATAAATTATGTTTAAAATAAATTTATAGAACATAACTTGTAACTTTAAAAAAAACTAAAAATACATAATTTAATTCAGATATTAACATTACTATATTATAGTTATGCCTTGAAACTTTTATAAATCACAATAGTTATAAAAATGTTCAAAGTAGTGGCTAACGTTTTGATGGTTTCGTCTAATTAGTAATTTTAATTTATTTGTCACGATCATTATGTATCAGATTAAAAACTTTATAGTCCTACTGATTTTGAGCACAATCTCAGTAACAATTATATAATTGCATTAGAGAAACTGCAACAAATTTAGTTTAAAATAATATATATGACGACTATCTACTTTAATACAATATAAACTATTTTTTCATTACATTAAACGTTAGACACGTGACAATAACACCTACATTATAGTAGTTAACGTACATAGCCTAATTATTTGTCACAATATTATGTTTTACATTACAAATTACTTTCGAAAATTGACTAGTGTATTGTAGTTTTTTACCTAAATCTAATAATATATAGACAACCTTTTAAAATTGAAAGCATTTATATGTAAGACAATTAACCTTAATTGTACATTTTAAAAATAAGTAAGTATAATAAAGTATAATAAAAGTATAAAGTAAGTATAATAAAGATGTAAATGTATATTCGTTATTCATTTTTTTAAGTTGAACTGTAATATAAACAAAAACATATATTATATTATATTCTAAAAATTTGTTGTAAACATTACAAATTTGTGAATCTTTTCATAGATGATTATATATGCTATAACAAAGTGCATGATAAACAGCAAGTTTTTAAATTATTTTATAATGACAACAACCATACTCACTAAATTATTTAACATGGAAACAAGTAACAAAATGGTTGTAAACTTTAAAATGTACACTTTAAATAGCGTTATTTGAAGTCTAATATAGTAAACGAAAATCACATTTAAAAATGCTACCTTTAAACCTACAAGCAAGAAGGGACAACTTGACGCACCGACATTCGATAATTTACTAAGTTTACCTTGTTTTTTCATATAATATACTGGAGAACATTATTATGTAATATATGACTCGAAAGGAGCCAAAAAAGTATATTTTAATACATTTTAGTAGTAAAGGAAGGGTCGATTCAACCACACATATTGACATTTGACCTTTAACCATGACCTTTGTGGGGGGGGGGGGGGGGGGGGGGGGGGGGGGGGGGGGGGGGCGGGGGGGGGGGGGGGGGGGGGGGGGGGGGGGGGGG
>JAUZND010030936.1:0-22934 GCA_034780555.1 Coelogynopora nodosa
TCAACGGAGGGCGATACAGAGGAACCGAAAGAGAAGTTGATCAAATTGACTGGAACATTCAATAATTGTACATTTAATTTTTGACTTGATTAATGCTAAAATTGTGAAATAATTTTCCTTGTTAAAAAATAATTTCCCGGGGAATAATTTTTTTATGTATTAATATATATATTTAAAAATAAATCCTGGAAAATATTTAATTGATTATTTGGGTTCTTTTTCCAAGATGCTATGGTATATTGCGTAATAAACTTATAGCTAGTACAACACTATACATAAAATTACGAAGATGGCTAAAGTAAGAATCTTGAAGGCTGTTTGTTGACTGACTGGCGATAAACTCTCTCAACAAAACTCTGATGAAATAGTGCATGTTGATTGGTTCACTGTCAATTTCATCAAATTACCCAATAAAGCTGACATGTCCATTTTGGTATTCATAATTTCAGCTCTAGTATATTAGTATATAATCAAGTACACTTTCAGCTAAAAACTTACTTTTGTTTTTTTAATTTCAAGAGTTTATAATTTACGAACTTTTCAATAGCAAAGAGAATTAATGCCCAGCAAGTTTTGGAAGGCATTATAGCACTTGAAAGTGATGATAGCGGCGATGAGTCCCAAAGAGAATCAGAGGAAGAAGTCGATCTTGTAGAAGATTCAACAGACGAAGAAAAAGTGAAGTCGACGAAGTAGAAGAAAATGAAGAACCAGTAAGAGGTAAAGTTGCTGGGCGAGATGTAACAAGTTGTAAAGTGCTGACCAGGGACGAAGGAAGACGTGGAAATCGAGAGCAGAGAAACATTTTTACTGAAAGAATTGGCACAACACAATTTTGTAATATAATCGAGACGCCCATGGATGCCTTCAAAATCATCTTTGTTCGTCACATTGTCGAGCCCATCGTAAGATTATGCACTAACGAGTTCGCTCAAGAATCTTGCCCGAATTGGTCCACTAATGAAGAAGAAGTCGAGCGATTTATTGGTCTCCTTTACCTGCGCGGTACGTGTGAAGAATCAGAGAAGCTTTTCTTTGCAGGAACTATGGTCGAAGAGATGGGCTGCCCGGCGTACACCGGAACAATGGTGCAAGACGGGATGAGGGAGATAAAGAAGTACTTGAGATTCGACCACAAGCGTGATCGTCGACGCAATATTCGTCAGGACAGGTTCTGCATGATTTCAGAGGTCCTCAATCGCTTCGTCAACAACTCTCCGCGCTGTTATTGTCCAGTCCCTTTCCTCGCTGTAGGCGAGCAACTCTTCCCTACCAAAACACGCTGCAAGTGGACTCAATACATGCCAAATAAGCCCGACAAGTTCGGTATCAAGTTTTGGGTGTTAGCCGACGTGGAGACTATATATTATTTTTCGGTAATGCCCTATCTTGGTCGCGATGAAACAAGAGTTAAAGGTTCTCTGGGTACACGTAGTGATGAAACTGGTAGAGCCTCTCTTTGACAAAGGGTACAACGTCACAACGGACAATTTCTTCACGTCCAAAGAACACACCAAAGTCATGCTCGCCAAACGCACGACCCTTACGGGTACAGTTTGTGTGAATCGCCGCGAATTGCCACCGCCACAACAGCTAGAGCTCTACGAATCAGTCTTCATGAAATTCGACGACCTACACTTGACTCGATACCAAGCGAAAGCCCGCAATCGTCCACATATTGTCTACATAGCACCCAGAGAGCAACGTGCAATTGGAAAACAATAAGAAGTCAGACACGGTGCTATTCTACAACGAAAATAAGTAGGGAGTCAACTTTCTTGACTCCACAAAGGCTGTTTGTCGCCGCTGGCCGTTAACAGTTTTTTTATAATATCCTCGATTTCACCGGCGTCAACGCATTCATTTTATACAGAAAAAAAACTGGAAGTCGGATCAGTCGTCGCCATTTTTTGCTCCAGTTATCCAAAGAGTTGCGTCGAGATGTGGGAAAAGAGCCACGAGAGCTGGAGCCAGTCGTTCTCCAGAGGCAAGTTATATGTGGAATTTGAGTCACACGCATGAAGAATCGAACCCTCAACCTCTGTATCTCGTGCGACAAATCAGTTTGTGGACCTCGTCAGGCCATGATTTGTAAGAACTGTGTATAATTTGGCTACAGTTTTTTATGTATTTTCATTTTTTATTGCATTATTTATCTGAATACAATACAAATATCTATGTTGTAATATGTTTGTCTTTGTTTTGATTTTACTTCATTGATTATACTGTTTAATGTAGTACTTTTTATAATTGCATATAATATATAATAATATATAACGCTTATATAATAATAATAATATGATTTCATGCTGCTGGCTACATACATCATAGAACTGTAAATTAGTAATTATACAATCGTTTTTTATTTTGCCTGAAATCGTCACCTGACGGGTTTTCGCGCTTCTAGGAAAATAGTCTCTCAAATGTTTTCCTGGTCAGATATAATTATAATTCTTTCATGTCGTTTGCACCTTCTAAAATGATAATTTGCCACAAGAGGATTAGTTTTTAAAAAAGTCCTAAAATTGTTATATCGATTATTAGAAATAAATTGTCACAGGACGGGTTCCGCGCTTCTAGTGTTAAATAGATCGCTTCTTCAATATCTATCTTAGAGAGCGTTACAACTTGATGTCACAGCATCCATTTCAGAAGTAAACGTTTGCTTTAACATTGTTCGCTTTTTTATCTCACTTTCTAAATTTTTCTCAGTGTCGAAATAATACTCTCTTCTCGAAGATAGATAATTCTTTAAAAAATGTCCTCCCATTACAATTGTACTTAGTCTTTTAGCAAAACCGAAAGTATAATAAATAACTCGTCTGTAACGTTTATGATTTATAAGTGTCAAAAACGCACGTTAATCCTTCTTGCGGTTTTCAAGCAATTTCTAAAAAAATACGTAACCTATGTAATCTATATGTAGAGTCAAGCTGGCACTTTATTTTTCTAGTACACAATTACACGTCTGGGATATGTAAGAATGGAAGCTGCACCAAAGAAATGACAAGGATGTGTCAATTAATACCAAAAATAAAAAGTGATAAATTTTGTATTTATTACTTATTATAATGTGTGAAAATGACTACAAACACAAGAGAAAAGATATACCCGATTTTGCATCTGTGAGTAGTTCAAGTGACTTTCCAACACATTTAGCCAAAGCTTCGTTAAGATCCCAGCTTCCAGTAAAATTTTGTAATTTCACAATTTTCATCGGGACTGATAAAGATTGTAGTTTGCCTGAAAAAAAAATCAACAAAAAGTAATGTATATATAGAATATCGAAAAGGATATTAAAATGTTTTTTAAACTAATGTGAATCAGACGTCAACGTACCCCATCCATGATCTCGATTTATTAATGAATTTTTCTTTGTATGAATTTTAATGAATTTGTATGAATTCGTATGAATTTTTATAAAAAAATATGTGATAAATTGAGGTCAAATTGTTTTTATTTACAGTGAATAATATTACAGTAAATGTTTAAGATGTATCAATAATACAACAAATCAGTATTTAATGTCCATATATAAAAAAATTACAGTTCATAGTAGATGCTCGAAATGTTTGCCATCTACATCTGCACATTTTTCATACCGTCGAATCACTGAGTTACAAACTTTATGAAAAAGAGTTTGTGGAATGTCTCTAAAATCTGTTCTAATTTTATTTTTTAAATCATCAAGGAAAGTAGGCTTATTGGCAAATATATTTTCTCTTAAATAACCCCAAAAGAAATAATCCATAGGGGTTAAATCTGGGGAGCGTGGGGGCCAGTCGATTTCCCCACGGCGACCTATCCAACGTTGAGGAAATGTTTCAACAAGGAAACTTCTAACATCACATGCAAAGTGAACGGGTGCACCATCCTGTTACCAAAAACATCTATCCATGTCAACATATCCAGGTAATATTGGTATAACTTCTTCTTTCAGAAGTTTAAGATAAGAAGCTCCAGTGACTGATTCATGCGTCGGAAAAAAGAATGGTCTAATAAGGCCATTGGAACAAATCCCAGCCCATACCATAACACTTTTTGCATTCATTTCAATCTCAAAAGTATGGTGAGGGTTGACCATGTGCCAATAATAACAGTTATATCTGTTTATTCTACCATTCATACATAATTTAGCCTCATCGGTCCAGATAATGTTATCCGAAAGGGAGGGATCATCATAAAACTGACTTTTAAATAATTCACAATATTGCAGCCGTCTATCTACATCATCTTCAAGCAATAACTGTATCTTTGCAGGTCTACATGGCTTAAATCGAGAGAATGCAAAATACGCCATGCAGAGGTAAGTGATATGCATTGTTCATCTGTGTTATCGCAGTTGCAATAATGTCTTTATTCTCGACTGAGGATACCGATTTTGGCCTACCTGCACCAGCTGCATGAAGAACAGAGCCGGTGGCTTCAAATTTAGCAAAAATTGAAGTAATTGTTTGCCGATGTGGAGGTTCTTGGTGCACAACTTCTCTATATTCACGTTGTGTTCGACTAACATTTCCAGCAGCTCCAGTATACGTTCATTTAAAGTGAATCTATGATCTTCACTGAATTTGTCACCCATTGCTAATTTGAAAATTACCCAAAATAACTGGAAGTGCGTGAAAATAAGGTAGAGGTAACGAACAAATAATTTACACTATTAATTATATTACTAGAAGTAATATAGTAATATAAATAACGAAAATAATCCTAAAATACTAGTATGAAATTTCTTGCAAAATTCTAAGGAATTTAGCAGGTAATTTTGATAAAAATTTAGCAGGTAATTTTAGAACATCCTTTATGTTGGATATTTTTTATATTATTTTGGAATATAAGCTATGGGTTTCGCTTTAATCTTATTTAAATGTTAAGCAAGCAATGTATCAATTTAAAAGCGATTAAACATTTCAACAAAGAATGCAACAAATAAGATCTTAATAACACTTTTCGATACTAAAATAGTCGAAAGAAGAATTGTCTGATCATATTGATCGACATATCAAATAAGCAACATGGGTACAAGGGAAAAAACCAGGCATCAATGGAGATCAGGGATGTAGTTCGTAGGTGACTAATGGTTACGGGCATCAATGGAGATCATGGATGGAGTTCGTTGGTGACTAATGTATACGGGCATCAATGGAGATCATGGATGGAGTTTGTTGGTGACTAATGGTTACGGGCATCAATGGAGATCATGGATGGAGTTCGTTGGTGACTAATGTATACGGGTATCAATGGAGATCATGGATGGAGTTCGTTGGTGACTAATGTATACGGGAATGAATGGAGATCATGGATGGAGTTCGTTGGTGACTAATGTATACACCCTAAACACAATTCAAACTGCCAAAATAGAACACAATTACTATTCATAATATTAAATAAAAGTATTAAAAAGAGACTTTATTATTCAAATATATATTAAATAATATATTAAAATGTATTACTTGAAGCCCCCATAATTGCACTACAAGCTAATGAAAGTAAAATACTTTTCAATGCTCTCCACTTTTGGATAGCATTCCCAAACGTGTAAAAAAGTTTTTTTTTTAATTAATGTGTAGGGTCCATAGTAGTTATGGTTAAACATACACAAAAATTAGACATAATCAAACAACATAAAATGATGTACATAAAAATATGAATCATGATTTAAATTATTAAAAAAGTTTCAATAATATAAAAAATTCAAAATGACTGCTAATTGGAAGACTTTATAATTCTATGTATATTTGCTCTAATCCTAATTGACACATTAATAAAAGTGTGTACTGTACGCAAAAAGGAGAATTATAACATAATCTATGGTATAATAATAATTACTTATCAGAATTGTTTCAGTTATGATGTATATACGATATCATAACATAGTATATAAATTAAATTAACAAAAAGATGGTTTATGATGGGAATTTTCGATATTTAAATATATATATTTGTCAACTATGAAATAATGTCATTTATGAATCCTTTTCTACATACTACATTTGAGTTTATTACTGTGATAAATTGTCCGAAAATGTAATAATATATCCCATACTTATTGAAACATATTACGATGATTTATCTTTAATTATTTTAGAACACAATTACTATCTTCAATTTGCGTTAGGATTATTATAAAGAAAAATTTATAATTCAAGAATTTAGTAAATAATAAGATGTAATGTCTTACCCATATTATCTGCAGTACTGCAACCTAATGAAAGTTTTAAAAAAAGAATAATAAATATATTTTGTAAACACTATTTGTTTGATCAATTGAACAAAATTGCTATATATATATAATTATCGCAAAAAGTGAAAAGCCGTGTTTGGTTACGGATAAACTTACAGACAATTTGGAAGAAATGGTTAAAAAATTTAACAATATTTGGATGCATAAACGGATTTAATATACCTACGTAATTAAAAAGTTAATGAAAAACATTTTTTAAATATTTTTATATTAATCCTTCGCTGATACAAATAATTGAATAGCATTTCTGGCGCATAGACAAATATTAAGTATGTTTCGATGATCTGATACAGATTCGATCGATAGAAGTATATTTCCTTTAAATAAGATCAAGAATTAAAAAAATCAAGTTAAAAATCAAAAAAACAGTTTCGTATTCGAAAACCATTCAAATAACATCATTTTCATTGTAGATATACACGAACACATGATAAAAAACACATCATTTTATGTTATAATATTTAAAAGCCACAGATAGCACAGTTCTTTCGGTTAGTTTTATGTGTCTATGGTTTTATATCATGTTGGAGACAATTGCCAAACCTTATATATATATATATACTAATCACAAAAATTGAAGTTTCGTGTGTATTTATGAATAAACATACAGCAAAATGTTTAACAAAATTGTTAATAGTTATATTTTTAACAATCTTTGCATATATTACTGATATAGTACCAATCGAATTAATAATATAAATTGAAAAATATTTTTATATTAGAGTTAAATTATTGCTTCGTTGTCAGATATAATTAGACCCTTTCTACATTCTATATTTGAGTATATCATTGTGCGTGGTAAATTGTCCGAAAATGTAATAATATATCCCATATTAATTGAAGCACATTACAAAAAATTATCTTTAATTGTTTTCGAAATAATTGAATATTATTATAACCTACATCAATAGAACACACTTACTATCCATAACTGTTATTGGGAGTAATATAAAGAGCATTTATAATTCAATAAATTAGTAAATAATAAAATTGGATGTCTTACCAGATTGTCGTTTACATTTACTATCTAATGAAAAGAAAATAAGAAATAATAAATACACTTTGTAAACTTAGATTTTTGAATAAAATTTATAAATTTGTATATAAGCTGATAGTAAATACCTACTGAAGGTATTTTGTGTAATTTGTGTTGACTTGTGTGGTTCAAATGATTACTTAAACCAGCTAACAATATTCTACTGTATAAATAAAGAGATAAATATAAAGTTCATATTTATGGTTTAGAGGAATTTTGCCTTATAAATTTCAGATTCGACTAGCTTATAATTGAATATGTTGATTGCTGTTTTCATTAAAAGAATGAATACTGCAGAAGAATGAACTATTTCAGGTACGCCGTTTACAGATTTGTTGTGATAATTTTTAATTAAAGTGAAACTATAATTTTACAGCTATACATTCATTACATATACCATATATGGTTTCTACTATAATATTACTCTAGGTCATTATACCAATATGTAATGTAAGCGTTATGGCTCTATTATTTGAGAATATTAACTTAAATTTTGCATTTTATGTGTCGATATTACAAGAAGCAAAGAAGCAAATTTCTGTTTAAAATAATTCCATAATACCATGAATACAATTACAGAATACAGACATTTATGAATCAAATATTATTAGTATTGTATAAAAATTATTTATTTATACCATATTTAAATAATGGTAGGTATATACTTAAATTTTTATTATACTTTACATAAGTTAGCAAAATGAAATGTGAGCATTTTTATGTATGTTTTATCTTGCTTTCAAGCATTATACTTGTCTTGTAAATAACTAATTATTATCGAGTCACTTATGTTTTATATATTCATTAAATACCTTTTTTGTGACGAAACAATGATCCAAAACTTGGCATTTTAAGGCTGGGCAGTTTGAAAGAACCGAATCCTTTAGACTTCGCTTTTCCGGAACCCTGTAGTGAATTAATAATCTATATGTTAATAAAATGTAACTCATACGTCTAATTAAAAGCACATACTGTAGTAGAATAAATCCACAATGTTAAAAAAAAATTAATTAATAAAAATCTGCTTTTTTACTATCAACCAGAAATCATTATATCAAGAATGGAATATGATATCGGAACGACGATTATAATTTATCAATTTCTTTTTTAACACTGTGGGTTTTTTCTTCTACTATTTTCACGGCGAATTGGCTGCTATTATTTCTGAAAAAGTGTTTGTCGTATTTGTCACATATTTATCACATATTTATCACATGTTTATGACATATT
Organism: Coelogynopora nodosa; assembly: GCA_034780555.1. NCBI lineage: Eukaryota > Metazoa > Platyhelminthes > Proseriata > Coelogynoporidae > Coelogynopora > Coelogynopora nodosa. The sequence goes on from JAUZND010030936.1 coordinate 8,511, forward strand.
TATCACATATTTATTACATATTTATCACGTATTTATCACTTATTTATGACATATTTATCACATATTTATCACATATTTATGACATATTTATCACGTATTTATCACGTATTTATCACATATTTATGACATATTTATGACATATTTATCACGTATTTACCACGTATTTATCAAATAAGTATCACATATTTATCACATATTTATCACATATTTATGACATATTTATGATATATTTATGACAAATTTATCACGTATTTATCACGTATTTATCACATATTTATGACATATTTATGATATATTTATGATATATTTATGACATATTTATTACGTATTAATCACGAATTTATCACGTTTATTAAACCCAGTTTATTAGTTTTTAAAACTACACATGATACTATAATGAAGGAAATCGGTGAAGCAAATAAATTCATTTACAAAATAAATAAATAATAATAATTACCTTCGGTAAAGAACATGCTTGGCTTCTTTCTTCTGGCTCATGAATTGCACAAATGTCAAAGGCAGCTACAATTTAAAAAAATTGTATGATCAATAAAAATAACACATTATTAATAAATTATTATTATAGCAGAAGATAACCAACTTTCGTGAAGATAGAAGTTGGACTACATAAAATAACAGACCACACACTGTAAATTTAGGATTCACATGAGCATACATGTTTTAATGTTCTATTCTTATTCTAAAAAAAACAGTTGTAAATATTTTAATTAAATAAGATTTATTATCGAATTTTTTTTATCGAATTTTAAAATTTGTATTTCTTATTATCCAATATAGACATCAACATAATCCTTATTTTTAGGATAAATAAACAATATTTCTAAAATATCTTTGCAGTTTCTGATTATGTCATGTATGATGGATTCAAAACCATTAAATATAAATATTTCAATATTTCTAAAAGATTCAAGGTGATAGACGTTTTAAAATTACCAATTTCATAAACAATAATAAATGATAATGACACTACTTCAGATTGCATAATTATCCCAAAATAATATTTTACCTAATGGAAACAATTTTTGCCAATGATATTGAAAAAATTCAAGACTTACAGTCAAAATAGGGTCCTCTAATTATCTAATGAAAAACACCTGATATTTAAATGAATCTTGTTAAGGCTACTAGTAAGTATAAATTCATAAAAGTATCTCATCAGAGAGAACTCAGCTCTTAGAATAAAACAAGAACTTCAAGATCTTAAATGATACTCATTACAATAATATAAACAAAAACTAACATAAAAACATACATCGGGTCATACACAATTTACTAAATAAAACAAAATCAAATATGCTAATATTTTAAATCAAGAAAAAATGTATTAGGGAAGAATATAACAGTTTATTAAAAACAGTTTTATGATAAACACAATAAAGCATTTTTTAAATTTTTTAGTCAGTATTAGAATTTTGACATAATTATATTAATAGAGAAAATAAGGTGTAGCAAATATATAGTAAAAATGTTTTCAGTACACAATCTAATATATATTTACGAGACAATTCTGACTTTGGAAATATTGAATGCTTATTAAAAACAATACATAAGTCGAACAAAGAAAAGTTCTAACAACATAAAAATACGTATAGAAAATATTTTATTAAAAATTACACACCAAAATTTAGGAACTGGTATTTGTGGCATTTATAAATACCCCTAGATGTAGATGTAAATAAAATGACTTTAATGAAAGTTTGAGCACAGTAATACATGAAGTTATTGGTATCTACAATATAATAATTGTAAGTTATATGAACATAGATTTTCATGAATATAATCAAAATATAACTATAAAAACATACTTGAAACGTAATCTCCTTGTATTGTAGGATCGTAGTTATTCAAAGTCTTAATTTTAGAAACGCTCCCGAAATAATTAACTGTAATAATAATTTTCAAAAATAGAATAACAGTTACCACAGAATTTATCAATAATAATTTATTCAATTACACTACTGTATAATATGATATCCTAATCCTAATATGATTATTTATAATAGAATTATACTGTTACATTTTTTGCTTCTGCATTTTCATACATGTTTGTATACAAAGCTTAGGTCGCTTAATATGTATCTTATGTTTAGTTCTCTGACAATGGCGCCTACATATTGTTCTTGAGATTGTAGGCATTTTAGAGAGTAGACGCAAATTTTTAAGGAACATGATTTGCCTTTTAGTGGGCAGTTTTTTAAGGTGCAAGGTTGTTATTTGTCGGTTTTCCTCTTCAGGCAGTACCTTAGTGTATTAAATCGTCTTCAAATTCTCACTAGTATTCCATGTTTATTGAAAATGTTGCGCAATTGATGAATTATCTTATCGTATAAATAGGGAAATTTCAATTATATTTCAAATCTAATACACTAAGGAACTACCTGAAGAGGAAACCCGACAAACAACAACCTCGCAACTTAGAAAACTACCCACAAAATGACAAATCATGTTCCGTAAAAATGTGCGTCTATAATCTCTAAAATGCTTACAATCTCAAGAACAATAAATACGCGACATAAGCGACATAATCTCCGTATACAAACATGCATAAACATGCAGAAGCACTTTCTTCGCCAGTATACAGTACTTACTACAAGTAAAAATGAAACTGATTTACGATTCAAAGAAGTGATATTGATCGCACAAGAACAACTAACAATAAACAATAAAAATGAACGAGAGAAACTTTAATGTTTAATGTTCTAATTTATTATGTACTATAAATGGCTTACAACTCTTCCATTCACAGATTAAGTTTGTATCGATATTTGACACTTTATCTTACTAACATATATGCCACTACTCTACTGTGCGTGATTTGACCACAGATATATTATGTACATGACTAGTAGTATTTAGTATTTAATATGTTATACAGTTGTCTAAAATTATTCGTTTAGTCCGCATGACTAGGAAGTATACTTCGAAAAATTGCGACCAATTATACTATTTTGCAGCAAGCGCTATTTCTCCTTATTTTATATAATAATAGTTTCAAATATAAACTAAAGTATACATTATTATATATATATATTTAAGTTTAATCTACCTAAACGGACTTTATAATCAAAACTAAATCAAATTGTACCTAATGTAAGTAAAAGTGAAATTAATAATAATGATTCTGAGTTTATGAAATTAATATTATTTACTGATAATTACACTTTTTATGTTAACGGAGAGATCAATAAACAGAACAGTCGTTACTGGTGACCAGAAAATTCTCATTAAATGGAACTTGGCTAGCAATTAAGGTCAACCAAAAGTAATGGTATAGTGCGGCATTTAAGATAATTATTTCATAGGTCCATTTCTGTTCGAGTGTAATGTGAATTCGTCAGAGGCTTAATGAACACTTTGAACATTGAATTGGAAGGATAGGAACCATGAAAAGGACTCCTAGTTCATTGGACCACAGTCCTGTGAATTAATTCTTATGGGGATATTTGAAATTCAAGATTTATGGCACAAATTGAAACACTGCATAATTTAAGAATTCACTACAGTCCATTTTGAAATTCTGGCAAGTGTTCGATGAATTGTTTTTAAACGGGTTTAGTTATGCATACAATGGAATGGAGAACATACTGAATATGTTATGAAAAGATGTAGAATAAAATTGTTATGTATGTATTACTTACAATTTTACTTATGAAGTACAAATGTATTTTTCCTATGATGCGTGACGTAATAACCACTATATATACATGCCATATTTGATCTTATCATTTTGGTAAATTTGTCGAAAATTTATTTAAATTAAATAATATATCCCATATATTTTGGTGCATATTAAATTAACTTATTAAAATCTGTTTCTGAAAAAATAAAAATTATCACACAAAAATATTTATTGAAAATAAAGTTATTCATCATATTAATTTAGAGTATTTACAGAGAATATGTCATTCACATATGTAGGAAATGTCTCACCATATGCTGGGCCTGCTGAAGCACCATAACCTATAAATAAAACAATATATTTATATAATTTTAAAGACAGTTACTAGACTTTTATATACAAATCACAAAAATTGATGTTACGTGTGTATTTATGGATAAATATATAGAATGGTTCATAGTTAAATTTTTAACAATATTTGCATATATTAATGATATAGTGCCACTCGAATTAATAATATAACTTGAAAACCATTTATCATATTAGAGTTAAATTATTCCTTCGTTGTCAGACAAAATTAGACCCTTTTCTAGATTCTATATTTGAGTCTATCATTGTGGTAAATTGTCCGCAAATGTAATAATGTATCCAATAATAATTCAGGCATATTAAAATTAATTTTTATTATTAAATAATATTATAAAAAATAAATAATAATATTTTAAATCAAGAAAAAAATGTATTACTGAAGAATAAAACAGTTTATCATGAAATAAAAAATACGAAGATGTTATATCTCCGCCTAGACGGAAAACTATTTTCTAGGCTATGTATCCGTCTAGTCTGAAATTTTTTTTCTAGGTTAGATATATATATATATACATAATAACTAATATAAATATGAAAATACTGTTATATATATTATTATTGTAAGTTATACCTAATGAATAAAAAACTATGTTGTTTTTATGAGCTAAATATTTTAGGCGTACATTTAGGCGGAACAAATGTTTCTAAATTATATGTCCGCCTAAAACATTTAGCTCATAAAAACAACATAGCATTTTATTCATTAGGTATAACTTACAATAATAATACTATATATTATTAATACAAATATAATATAACAGTATTTTCATATTTATATTAGCTATTATGTATATATATATAACCTAGGCGGACACAGCCTAGAACATTTTTTTCCGTCTAGGCGGAGATATAACATCTTCGTAAAAAATACATCTAACAATATTTTCTATAGATATAAACAGTTTCAGTAAAAATACAATGACGACTTTTTATATATTTTTAGTAAGTATTTATAATCAATTTAGGCATACATAATTATTTTAATAGAGAAAATAAGGTGTAGCAGATATACAATAAAAATGTTTTCAGTACACAAGCTGATATAAATTTACGAGACAATTCTGACTTTGGAAATATTGAAAGCTTATTAAAAATAATACATAAGTAGACAAAAGAAAAGATCTAACAAAAAACAAAGTACGCGTAGAAAATATTTTATTAAAAATTACACAACAAAATTTAGGAACTGATATTTGTAGCCATTATAAATACTCCTAGATGTAGATGTCAAATGACTTTAATGAAAGTTTGAGCACAGTAATAAATGAAATTATTGGTAACTACAATATAATAATTGCAAGTGATATAAACATAGATTTTCACAAATACAATCAAAAAATTAACTTTAAAAACATACATGGTAATTGTGCACTTTTTAGAAAATTGTTGTCTTGTAAAGTCATAAATTTAAGCAGCTTCGTTGAATTACCTGTAATAATAATTTTCAAAAATAGAATAACAGTTACCACAAACTTTATCAATAATATTTGATTCAATTATACTATCATATGATAATCCTAATATTATTAAGATTATTTATTATAGAATTATAATGTTACTTTTTTTTGTAATATACAATAAGGATGAGTTTTAAGTACATACACAATAAAAAATATTGAAAAAAATGTGAAAAATATTAAAAAATGATTTCATATTGTTTTGTTAAACTTTGGTTAAGACAAACAGAAATACACAAAAAAATTAAGCTGGAGTGTAATATCGTAAATTTCTTGTGCGTCATCATTGAATTGGTTTGCATGCAATAAATACTAAAACAGTTACTGTTTAAATCCAGAGTCTGGAGTACCTGTGTTCAAATATAAAATAGAATTAAGTATCACCTAAATAAACATCACTATATCACACTTTTCAACTCATTACTTATTCATATGTAACTTGCAAATGATACAACCGTCAGATAAGTCAGAAAATACAAAACATTTATGTCATGAAATGCATATAACCGATTCCATGTTTTCATTAGGTATTTTTATTTTTATAGCATAATCTATAATAGTAATAATAACAATTATACATTAAGTAAGTAATCAAGTTTAATAGGAAAATATTTGTTTATATTTATATTTATATTATTATTAATATATATATATATATAGTTTCAAATATAAACTACAGTAATTTAGTTCGTTCTTGTACATTTTAGTTTAATCCAATTTAATGGACGTTTTGATCAAAACTAAATCAAATAGTAGGCTACCCAACCTACTCTTAGTATCCACGGCAACAAACGAGGTCCATTTGGATGCTATGTTGGCCTGCGTACTCAGCAAGACAATCGCCTTCGTGTCGATGTTACCTTCATCACCAACTTCCGACATTTGGCAGATCTGATATTTGACAGCCAGTCGACGTAACAGATAATCAGGACTGAAATGCCCCTTTGATCGGTCCAGGGGAAGTTCAAATGTGACGTTTTCATCGTCTAGCTTTCCGGAGAGTGTTACACTCGCTTTCACATCACTTGCGTCTAGTTTGCTCAAATCACCTGTATAACGAGTAGAAATGTCAATTTAGCACATATTTTAATATTTAGAACTTTATTTCAATTATAACTTATATTTCTCTCATTTCAGGTGAACATCAAAATATGGAAAGGTATCCAATATGTTACAACTATAAAAATGTACCTTATCTGAAAAATACATTTAAAATCATATTTTGCTTTTTTTACTAAATGTGATGAAATATAGAGTCGATCAAGTTACCATATATACTGATTAATGTTATGCTGATAAACAAAACTTGCCGTTTTCGTGTTATCAGAACAAATTAAGAATACAAAACATTAATAGGAAGAAAATCAGTATATAAACATAAATTGCTAAATGAAATACTAAATTCAAAAGTATATGATAGACGACACCCATGATGTTACTTTCATTTATTTTGAATATTGATATTTATAAATTCATAAATTATATTAATTATATTAAAATAAATAATATATTTATTATACCAGAATAATATAATAAATATGTAATTTATATAAACTAAATTAATTCATATTTAAATTCATTTATATAATAAATATAACTTCATTGGATTACATGATATAATAAATAATGTAAAAAGTTCAACTTATATTCAAAGAATTTGAAATATATGTTCAATTTTTTGTTGAATTTATTTTTTAAATTTAAATATAATATTATATATAAATTATGTTACTTTATTTCGATAACATCGCCCAATAATTTACACAATTATTCAATATAATAATACAAAAATTCTACTGTTCTGTCTGTTGAAAATGGATAAAAATTGACAACTATTATGGCCGGCCACAAAACGATGTCCTTAATTTACCATCCAAGAGAGCGAACATGGTGAGAATTGTATTGCTAAACACAGGACGAACGAGAGAGGGAATCTGTATCGCTTTCACCCCGTCCGGTAAATTCCACGAAAGACCGACATCTCTGAGCACCGGTTGCATCGATGATTTCATCAAACTGACAACTCGCGATGAAATCTGTGAGCTGTGAATTAAAAGACGTGGAGTTAAATGTTTTCATAAATTCTCACTAACTGCATTATTGCGTATCGTTTGTAAATTTGTAATTTTAGAACAAGCCCCCAGTGAGTTATAAAATGTTAAAAATTGTTAGTTAAAAGTGTTTTTAATATATAGATATACAACTATGTTCAGGAGGTATACTAACTATTAGTTTAGATCATTATCTAGTGAATGTTTTAGAATATATATATTTTAATAAAATATATCGTTTATAAGTATCATTTTAAAAATTCAAGACATGAATTATGTCCAATGACATTTATTTTATCTAATTATTTTCAGTTATTTGTAGTCAATAATCTTTGTAAATCTTTGTAAATTAATTAATATAATAAATTAATTAATTTTCAATTTAAATGATGAGGCTATGAATTAACAAATAATTATCCATTATCATTGATTATCTTAGTTAACTTTTTAACTATCATTTAGAAAAGCAGTGCTTAAATAAGATGTCATACATGAAACTCTTACCATTTCAACATATTAAAGAGTAATTTGTTGAATTCAAATGATTATTTTAACGTTAAAAAAACACAATTATTATAGTGTTAAGAAAATTTATTAAACTTACTTTTCAAACAATTATAGTTTATCCCTATTTACGAAGATACGCCTCGTTGTTAATTATTCATTCTATAATTTTCATAATGCTTAGTATTATTCAAGTGATGGTATTGTTCAAACTTGTAATGTACATTAACCCTTCGTACGTGGAGGGGGGTATGCCAATTTTGTTTCAAAGAAATTAAGTTTATGATTAAGCTATAAAACGTATAACCCTATTTTTTTTAATCAGTGGCTAACTTGTAAATATAACAAAGATAATTTCGAATATTTTACATACCAGAAAAAAATGGTGTTATTATTTATCCATTTTATACCCCCGTTGGCTTTCATATTTGCCGATGATATTAGGAGCTAAAACTTGTAACATTAATAAAAAAACAGTTTTATTGTAAATTATATCCATTTAACTTGAATAATAAAATTATTATTAAAAAAACCTGCAATTTAAAATAGTTCTCAAATAACATTTATACTACTTATAGCTTATTTGTATAAGTAGTATAATTATTAAAAACTATCAACAAATATAGATCTTGGGATCTGGAATCAGATGCAAAAAGAATAAAGTAAATTGGTTGCAATGAACAAAAGTTATAGCATTTATTGGTCAATATATAGCATATTTGGTTATTTTCCTATAGTTTTCCTAACTGGAGTTTATGACGTAATCAGGTTATAAAAAGGATAGCAATCGATTAATGTTTTGAAAATTAAAATCACTCAACAAGTCTTTAGGAGGTATTTGTTTACAGCTTAATCGGATGATAGGAAGTTTGGTTTTTCAAGGAGGGAGGGGGGGTAATATACCCCCTACTCCACGTAGCAAATCCTAAAAAGTATGTTCACGTATGAAGGGTTAAACATACGACCATTTTTTAATAAAGGTCGCTACTTTCAGCTTTCAAAATTATGCAAACACCTTATAATTGCAAAAACCAATAGTTCAATATGTACAATAAGTTTTGTTGTAAATATTTATGTGTATGGTAAAACAAATATAGTATTATTAGTCGTATACATGGATGATAAGGGGTACGTATTAAATAATAGAAAGCCTAAAAGTTTATCTCTATAGTTTTATAACAGAAACGAAAAATTTCAGGTATGTATTTTGGAAAGTGTAACTTCGAATATTTGAAAGTTTTGTTTGATAGATGACTAACTGTTCTTTTTATTTCAGAAGCGATCTTTCGTAAGACATTTGCTTTTACAAGAGTCACGAAGCAAGGTTTTTCCTCAGCTTGAATAAAAAGTTATTTAGACTCTTTATCTATTGTATGTCTTTTATATGTCACTGCAACTTTGCGATATTTTCTTTGGTGTCTGATTGATTGAAATCTGTAGATGCTGTGAATGTGGATGCGCTTGTAAATGTTGTTGATGTCTCGTTTACTTGTGAAATATTGCCTGTAGTGGATCTGAGCCGATCGTACTACCTGTCTAATATTGATTGTACTGGATTTATAATGGGTGAAAAATCATTTTTTCATTTAGTAGAAAATGTGATTTGTAGGGGTTACTGTATCGAAGCGCTATGCCCGAATATGGCAAAAAATGATCATATGAAGTCTCACACTTCTTTATTCAGTTATGTGAATCAGTCATCTTCATCCTCTTTCCGAATAATTGAATTTCTATCTTGTATATGCCGTGAATACTGTTTGGTGTTACTAAGAGTTCAGACTTTTTTTGAACTAATATGGGTAAATATGGTTAATACTTGTACTTGTTTTTAACAGAACTCGAGAATACAATGAAGAAAGTGTCTCCGGGATATATTAGAAACAAGTTCCTGCTGACTGATGGAGGCGTTGGTAATAATCAATAAGTTTGTATGTATATTTAATGTAAATATATATTGAATGTAACATTTTCTAAAGTATAAAAGTATTAGAGAAGGAGGCGGTCTTGATCGCAATTGACGCAGACATTGGTATAGATTGTAGTGTACGTATGTTTTTAGATCACGACATGTTATGAAGAATTAATCTGCTTTACGTAGATGTTGTCTGAGTTAGACTTTTGCATTTTTCTTCTTCGTTTAATATAATAGGAAGATATTATTATTAATAATTTTGTTCGTACAATTTTCCACCATTTCATATTTGAATATATATATATTGTATATATCCCCTTCCACCAAGAATAAGAATTTTATTATAGAATTTTGTATGTGGGTTTTTAAATATCCAAATAACTTAAAATCTATTGTTGTTTTGTAATTCTTCAACTAAAAATACTTCTGATGTGGGTGTTTATCACAGCCCCCCTGGAAAAACATGGTTATTATCCTCCGATTAAGCTTAAATTTGGTATACAGATACCTTCCAAAGACTTTTCTAGCTATTTTAAAACAATTATTAAATTAGTATTATTTTTATGATCTGATTACATCATCAACTCCAGTTTATTAAGACTCTGTTGAAATAACCATATAATGTGTGTTATATATTGACCCATATACTCGTATGTTATAACTGTTGATCAATCAAAAACTTCATTTATTTGGCGAAAAATTAGCGTACCCCCACCCCCTCTACGGACGAAGGTTTAACTGTATCACTTTGAACATAGGTCAAACCATGAAGTTAATCCATTGCTTAAACATTCATCTAAACAGTATGAGATATTTGTTGTTAGATAACAGATTTTCACTTGATAATGCGCTATAAATACAAATATGTTTTGTGTATCTATGTAATATATAGTGTGATGCTGTTACTACAAAATAGTTATTTCTTTTAGTGAATAAAAATAGCTGGAATTTTAATATTATTATTAAGTTATTCAAAATATCACTCAGGGGAAAACAAGAGTATCAATAGAAATATAATAATACCATTGGAACTCACAGAAAATACTTGATCTATTTCACAATTATTATGAAACATTATATAAATAATATTGAATACTTTGAATACCTAATGAGGATGTGCAACATGTTTTACAAGGGAAATGTAGAAATTATCTATTTGATCTGTAAATACAGAGACAGAATCTAGCTTGTGTTTCATACATTTAGATGACATTTTTCAAATGGTCCTTAAAAGAATAAGCCGTTCTCACCATAGACTAACAAGTTCGTCAATTGTTCGTCTATGGTTCTCACTGTCAAAACACATTTGCTTTCATTCAGTTGTAGAACAATAGTGTTGAGTTGAATATCTTCTCGATTGCATACATTCTCGATTGCATTTATATTTAAGCTGGATAGAGAGACTGCTACTATTGCGTACAAGTTTAAAACAGAGTAGATTTTTTCCAAAATATTAGACACTGTTGTGATAAAATAGGTCTCTGGTGTCTTTCAAAAAATATAATGAAGTAAATATTTCAAAATCTGTTCGTTTAAAAAGTATTTTTTTCTATAAATGTCACGTTTTCCAGAATATTATAGTATTAATATCCACAGTATACATAACTCTAATTATCCTGAGCTAGAAACATCCAGAAAAACCAGATGAAAATGTCTAAAAAAGCGTATTTTATATATAGGATATTGAATAATATTTGAAAGCATCATTGGAGAAAAGAAATGCTAAGATAATCGCAATATGTTATAATGTATAGAATACAAATCTATAATTTCTATTTATCATTTTTTCAGTTTCCCTGTGTTATACGCGATAGATTAATTTCCCTATGTTACGTAATAATACGGAATTAATGTATATCACATTAACAACTAGATGCATTCATTTTGAAATTTAATTATCATTAGATAAGAACATTGGAAATACATCTAATATGTGTTGCGAATAAGAAGAAAGAAGTAAAACGTCGTACTTCGAATTTATCGTGACTTCTTCTTTTCTAACATGTGTTGTATTATAAATACGTGTATTTCATTGATATAATCAAATTATAATTATTGATGTCTCCAACGTAAATGCTAATGGACCTTTTAAGAAGATGGCATGGTAATAGTCTCCAAAAGAGCCATGTAAACTGTATGAAGTATAAAATAAACATAAAAGTGACTTATTCAATCAATCAATCAAACAATCAAAGCAAACTAATAAAACAGTTTAACAATGATGAACATGAAACATTAATTTAAAATTTAAAAAATTCGATATTAAAAAGTATCCAAATATTTCAATATTAATTCAGATCAATTATAACATTTAAAAATAGAAAATTAAGCTATATGGAACATGCTATATATAAATGCATATCACCGTTTTATAAAGCAATTTGATAAAAATTATTTTTCTAAATTTGACTAAATATTTGTAAATGCTTATAATAACCCACCTATCACGGACAAATTCACTACGACCATTTCCGGCTCTGGCAATTCCTTCGACAAGATCCATGCTTGCTCCACTGCCGATCCCCAATGTAAACACTCGTGTGATGTGCGAATATTTCCTCACAAGACTGAGACACTAAAATGTAAGAAGTGAAACATGAAAGTGATATAGTAGTGTGCTTATAATTTAATTCAAATTAATTTAGTTTTCGCCATGTAACAATTTTAGCATTATTTAGGATATGGCAGGCCTAAATCATAATGTTTGAAATTTTATAAAAATTTGTGTAAATTTAGTTTATCTCATTTCATGTTTGGAAAAATGAATTAAATAGTTTAAAATATGTCATAAATTACGTGTGGATATACTTTCCTTTCTGTTCTCAATGAATGCTATGAGTTCTATTGAACATATTTAGATTTTAAATAAAATTACATCATAAGTTATTTCTATATAAATAATAATATCTGAAGTTATATATATGTAGTATATATTTAGATATATAGTTTTCTTTTTAGATAATAAAAAGGTATATTTAAAAATGTCACACATTTTATAAATTCATGAAATATATGTTACTATATATTGAAAAAGATACAATATAATAAACTCCAATTATAAACTTAAAATACAAACATATTCACTTTGATATAGATAAAAACATAAACATATGAAGTAAACGTTCATATCCGGGTACCGTTGTTATAATGAAAAACAATTTAAAGCATTCCTTTAAAAAAATAATCTTTGAGGACAAAATTTGTTCTGTATTGTAAAAAAATACAACAGATATCGTCAAACATTAAAACAAATTGAAACATTTTAGGTAAAGACGTATTAAAATAACTAAATTTTATTTTTAGGTATTTATATTTCGCATATTTTTAACACTTTTATAGCCGGGTATCTACTAATCATATTTCTCAAAAAAATAAAACATTTATGTTGATGTCTTTATAAAATATGTCCGTCCTGCCAAAGCCCAGAGGACGTGATCTCCTCAATCTGAGATTATCATTTCCGTAAAATGTTTAAACAATGTTGATATATCTATCAGAATGTTCTTTTCGGTAAACTCCATGCATGTTTGTCCAACATGTCTGCTTTTTCATTTGTCTCCAGTCCATAGTGATCTGGAACCTATTTTATCTCATTCTTACATTTCTTCGTTTCAACCATTATCTAAGTGAATTGTTCCCAAAATATAAAAGGATCAAGAGAAACTCGAAAGTCTACTTCAACATTTAAGTAAGCAAAGGAAGTCTTCATAACATCCTCTAATATAGAAACGTACTTACACTACAATCATCTATGTCACCGTCGTCGTTAACTATGATCAAGACTTCCTCTTTATATAATACTTTTATACTTTATGGAATTTTAGATTTAATATATATTTATACTACATCTACATACATACCTCCTGAACATTACTAACGCCACCATCAGTCAACAGGAACATGTTTCTAATATATCCTGGAGACACATGATCATTATAAATGGATTGTAATGGAGGCAGGACATTTGTTCCACTCATGTTCGCTTTGAGATTTTGTTGGTAGGCAACTGCTTCTTTTAAACTCTCTTCATTGTATTCTCGAGTTCTGTTAAAAAATGATAGAATTATTATCGGTATTTGCAAATATTAGTTTAAAAAATGTAAACTCTTAGTAGCATCAAACAGTAATCGTGGCATATACAAGACAAACATTCAGCTATTCGGAAAAAGGTAGAAGACCTGCATGAAGATGACTGAGTCACATGACTGAATATAAAAATATAACAATACAACCTGCATAAAGATGAGTGAGTCACATGACTGAATATAAAAATATAACAATACAACCTGCATAAAGATGACTGAGTCACATGACTGAATATAACAATACAACCCGCATGAAGATGACTGAGTCACATGACTGAATATAAAAATACAACCTGCTTGAAGATGACTGAGTCACATGACTGAATATAACAATACAACCCGCATGAAGATGACTGAATATAACAATACAACCTGCTTGAAGATGACTGAATATAACAATACAACC